>JAVHNF010025441.1:13797-26576 GCA_034783455.1 Micropsitta finschii | reverse complement strand
CAGCTTTGCCCAAGAGGCACATGAGTGCTGATGACCTGTCGACAAGTACTTACTTCCTTGATTTATACCATGATTAGGTCTTAATTACTAGAGTGCCCAGCAGTGTGCAAGGTACTGCATAAAACAGAGGAAAAGGCCAAGATCTCAGTTCTGTAAGGAGACAACAGCTAATTCCCTGTCTGACCAGACAGCAGGTCAGCAAAATGACCAGGAAAGCAGGAACTGAGGCTGGGGGACATGTATGCTTTGACAAGAGTGCAGTAACCTGGTTATTCATCAAAGATCTGGGCATGCCATGACGCCTGTATAATTCTTTCCTGAAGACACCCTTTGTCCCTTCCCATTAGGGCTTTAAATGAACATTCAAAGGGTTGCACACATGTATAGCTGTTGCTCTTCATGGAACCCCTGGGACATGGACACTGCACCCCAGGGATTTCTGTCTGCTGCATGTCCTGTGACTCACCAACTCCTGCTCAGAGTTTCTCTCTTAAAAACTGGGAGTAAATCCTGCTTGGTAGAAGGAAGTGCATCCCACAAGACAGGCAACCAGCACCTGCTTTCTGTACCAGATTACAACCAAAATCCTACAACACGGTTAGGTTATGTCAAACAAAGCAGACACCAATGTTGTATTTACCTCTCCTAGTGCTTCTACTTGCTCCTAAGAGCTCCTTGTCCCCAGCCAGGCAAGCCTCTGCTCCCTGCTCATGTGCATCTTCGCTGCCATCTCTGTGCTTTCAGGACAGGTACCACCCACTGCTGTTCCCCAAATGCTTTTAATTCCTGTCTGGATTTCACCCCTCCTTCCCCTTAGTGCATCTTTACCCTGATGATGCGGCATGAAGAACCTCAGCCTCCCAGCCTCCTCCTTTACCCAGTTCCTCTGGAGCAAGAGAGGTTTTACTTGGTTTTTCCCTTTGTTACTTTTTGGAGCAGGTTGAAATAAAACAGAGGGAAATCTCTCCATCTGGAGACCAGGAAACCCTATGTGATTCTTTATGTAAGAGATGGTGTATTTAAGAGGTATCTGGTGCTGAGGATGGGACAAACTCCTAGCCAAGCACAGCAAGGTCAGGAACGTGATGCTCCTACCTGCTGGACACCTGAAATGTCACCCTTGCTATAACCTCTGACAATAGGGTTGGCTCTTTTTAACAGTGATCTCTAAGAATAAAGATTGAAATAACAAAGCTCAGAGGATTAAAGAGTTGGGAATATCACCTCTGCTCACAGCTGGGAAAAAAACCCAAGATGCAAAGGCATTGACTCAGCTTCTACCAAAGCAGCAGGACAGAGCCGCATCAGGCTGGGGCTGTGTGAGGAACTGCTAAGGGCCCTCAGTGCCTTGATACATGATGCTGGGATGACTTATAGTCCTCACAGACATGAGTGGCTGGTGAAGAAGCTCTGTTTTCCTTTGGTTGTTTTTTAACTTGTAATTTTATTGCTCCTTCACTGTAAAAAAAAAAAAGGAAAAAATCCTGAAAACAGCATGAAAACACATCCCAGTGGATGTTTGTTCCCACACAAAGGTGACCAAGGCTCTTACATGCCTCATCTTAAGTTTGGGAAACACAGGCATCATGCATTACATTTTCCAGCTGATTGTAGCTGCAAGACAAAAAGCAAGACCAAAAAGCCATTATTTTTTTTAACCACTACTAACTCTAAGGAATAAAAGAGCCCTGCTGTGGTGCTTCTGCCATGCAAATTGCCATGGCCTAGAGGCTTGTTTAATTAAGCACTTCAGTATCTAACCCTTGGCAGTCTGTGCTGACACTTGTCCAAAGCCATCAGCTAAAGGCAGTGAGCACAGCAGAGAGCAGAGAGCCAGCTGCCACCAGTAAACAAGATAAGCACTAAATCACAGGAGAAGCCCACCCCGCTTTACAAAGGTCAGAGCACTGCCATTCCCAGACATAAAACTCAAAGGCCTGGATTAGCAAAGGTTTCTCCCCACAGTTGCATGCAAGTGATGCCATTGGATGCCCAGCCCAAGAGCCATACACTTTCTGGTCACGCTTTAACTTACAAAAGGGTGCAAGGGTGGCTGGAAGTTCAACCACTGGAACCATCCAGAGCCAAGAGTGGAGGGTTACCTGCAGAGATTTCTGGGGTTTTACTGCAAGGAGTATTCCAGAGGGAAAGGTTTCAATGTTGTATTTAAGGCCACAGTAAACCCGATGTTAATTGACTTCCACAAAGCAGAGGGAAGTTTCTGCAGAGGAAAATGCATCATTTCTGCATTAAGATCTTGCAGTGCCTCACCTGATTGGGGTCTGGCAGGGAGACCAGGCCAGCATCTTGGACTCCCACCTCCCTTTTCTTTAAGCAGGTCCAACCAAGCTAGGAAAGACTCGTAAGACACTGGTTAGTAATTTGGGTTCTTTCAAACTGGTTTATTTCCTGCCTCCAACCCTCATCCATTCCATCACAGAGGTACCCAGCATGCCTGTACCTCCTGTACCTCCTCTAAACTGTCCCTGAGCATTAAGGATGCAGAATTTCCCCAAGCTGACCATCAGCCCCAAACACCCTGTCATGCACCTCAACATCAACAGATGGATCATCTTAATCTGTATTTGGAGTGTGGTATTGGACTCTAGTCTTAATTTTACATGGAATCCAAGCCAATTACTCTAAAATATAGTGTCAAAAATACTGGTGAACCAGAAAAAGAGGCCTACTACTGGCTTATTAGTAACCCTCTTAGCATACCTTCATTTCAAGTGGCTAACTTGTAATGCTCTATATCCCACCTGATGGCTAAGCTTCCAGTTGTTCTCTTCACCCACATCATCAGCACATCTCATCCTAGTGCGGAGTGGTCCCTGCTGTGTCAAGCACAGCTGAACTCCTCCAGGAGGACACCACATATTGACACAGGCAGCAAGCACCAGCCAACCCTGCTCCCTATTCTCAAGCTTCATCAGCACAATGTCAGCTCCATATTTAACACATCAACTTTGAAGCTGGCTGACTGACATCCAAGTGCTGGCACGCAGGATGCCATCTTTATCCCATAGCCAAAAGTACTCAGTATTTTCTCTCTGTAGAACTATTTCAATCCCATAGATACATCGCCTTCCTTATAATTTCTGAAGCAGATTTTATTCTCTTAAACCAAGGCATTTTCTCAAGCCTCAGAACTCTTTATGTGATTTCTTTTATTTATTTTCATACCTTCAGCAACCTTTATTTTTTAACGGGGGGAGAAGATGCGATCATGTTTGTAGACAGCATCCTGGTGCAGAATTGCCCTTTCTCCCCTCACATGTGGACCACAATGGCAAAAATCACAGTGGGTACTGGACATTTCTCAAACTAATAGGGAAGGGGAAATGCTGGATCAGAAAGCACAGAACTGCCCTGCATTGCCAAAGAAACACAGCCCTGTCCCATGTCCCAGCAAGACTGGAGAAGCGTGCCAGAGCCCTAAATAACTACACTCAGTCCTCAATTCTGAAGGCTTTCCCAAGCACAGGATCTCCCAGACATCTTCACAAATACCTGGGCAAACATATGGCCAAGAATAAGAACCCAACAAATTACTATTCTCTCCAAATGCTGCAGTTTAAGAGCTTTTCTATTCCTTTCCCTAAACTTCACTGAGGACACCAAAAACCAATGAAAATACATGATTACACTTGAAAGCTAGGGCTGAAGAAAACAAAATTCAAACACTTTTGCTTATATCTCAGTCACAAAGAGCAGAGAGCAACATTTTAGCACTCATTTGCATTATAATACATAAATATTTTCCTCTTGCTACAGCTTTGTATTTTAGACACACAAGCCTATGGTTTGCCTAAGTAGACTCCTTATTCATCCTGGACTTCAATGACTCCTTTAAGTCTGCCATGAAGCATAGGTCTAGAAACAGAGCCAGGAATCCCGAGGGAAATTCCCACCCTGTCATGGCAATGAGCCTTATCCTGCCCTCCACTCTGGGCTGAAGCCTGCAAGGGTTGCTCAGGGACGAGCCACAGCCAAAGAGTAGAGGTAGCACAGCTCAAGCTAAATAATACAAGCAAAGCCTTAAGATAAATGCATGACGTGGCCTCATGCTGGTGAATCAGGGACTGTTTTCTCACCCTTTTCCTTTCTGCCTTTGTCTCTGAACAGCATTTCCAGCTGCTTGTCCCCCACCATTGAATTCATCAGTCTCTGAAATCTCAGTGTTCTCCCAGCATTCCCAAAGCCACAATCCAGGGCTCATCCTGCAGACATAAAGATGCTAAAGAAGAAGAACTGAGTTGAAAAGAAAAAGTAATAGAAAAAACCCACTACAACTGAAGAAGAAAAAGAAGTTTTAATAAGTTAGGCAAATGAGATTGAAAATGGTGTTAATTATGCCTAGCATCATAAATGGCAATTAAAAAAAGCAGAAACAATAGATGCAATATAGTCTTCTTAAGCTGTTAGCATAGCAGAAACTGCAGCACATCCCATCATTTAGAACAATCACCAGCTGTTGCCATCAGGGAAATCATCCTTCCTTCCCTATTCTACTGTACAAAACCTACGTCCAGAAAACCAGCTGTGATTAAGAGTGTGAATAGAACTCAGAACATGCAAGTTCCTGGTTTTTATTCTTTCTCACCATTCTGCAATCAGAATCCAACCCCTCCTTTTCCTTTCTCCAATACCTTTCCCAGCCATTTGTTCCCTAAACTCCTGGTTAGTCTCATTTACCTTACTACTAGGATTACAGTTAAAATGTTATAATTTATGGCTTTATAGCCCTCATACTGCAGTTGCTGCTCAGTGATTACTACAGCTCAGGAGTATGGCTTTCATGCTTTCCAGTATATAAACTGGGGGCAGTTACATGGAAGGGCTAGATCACTGCTTGGGTTGGGCTGAGCATGTGTTGGTGGGTGGAACTGGGCATGACTTGCTGTGGTATGGAATACCTTCTTGGCTAGTTTGGCTCAGGTGTCCTGTCTCTACTTCCCCTGGCTTCCCCTCCTCCCTGGCACAGCATGAGACTCAGAAAGTCCTTGGTCAGACTAAACATTACTGAGCAGCAACAAAAACATTGGTGTTATCAGCGCTGTTCCCAGGCTGAAAGTCAAAAACACAGCACTGCACTGGCTACTAAGAAGAAGAAAAATGACTGCTACTGCTGAACCCAGGATATCTGTATAAAATGTTTTGGATGGATTTCTAGGAATTATACACAGGGGAAATCAAACAAAACAGACATCTTTTGTAAACGGCTCTGGTTTTTATCAGGCAAGAATATACTCCAACTGACTGGAAAGAAGAGAAAAGAAAAGGCAGACTGTGGCAAATGATAATCTACATTCAGGAACTGCCATGGACCTTGACAAGACTAAAAACTGTTTTTTCCTCTAGTATTAATACATGAAAGCCCTTTTGAGGATTATAATCTATGATGGTGTTTTAACCATTACTCAGCAAGATACAGAAGAACATAACAACATAGGGGAGGGAGGATGTCACTGATATAATCAGCCCCATTAGTACTGTGGTGATTTGACATTAAATGCAATTACGAGGGGACATTTTTATGCTGCTGCTTTTTTGTTGTTATTGTTAGTTTAATAATCTCATCTTTGATAGGCATGTTTACTCATACAGACTCTGTGTCTCTGTGCTGCTGAATGGGAATCTGACATTCAGACACAGATCCAGCCTCCTGCATTTTCATCTAATGGAGACAAACCTAATATAGTTAAACAGCAGGCTGCCAGCAGCCCTTTCAGATCAATTTTATGATCTCACATGGCATTGTCTTAAACAAGATATATTTGTATTCTTTCATTAAATCTACCTTCTAAGACTAGTGGCTTATTTTTATTTTTTAATATATACATACAGATATATGTAGTGGCTCAGCAGAGAACGGATGCAGAAAGCTTTTTTCATGGGGCGGGACTGCATTTGAAATGTATTTAAATAATTATGAGATTGTCACAGATAGGCACAAATATGGAAAAAAAACCTGAGTAGACACTTTCCCCAAAAAAGAATCACGAAAATAAGCCTGAGAAGACTACTATTGAACACAGACATTAGTACTTTCTTTTTTTCTTATTAAAGGAATAATTCCTTATTAAAGGAATTATTAAAGGAATATTAAAGGAATAATTCCTTATTGAAGGAAGTTAAACATTGGCCAGGAATTATACCTGCTGTTTGCTTACATTTTACTACAAAAGCTTAAGGACTTTTACATGTACTAACACATGTAACAGGTAACAGTCATGCCATGCAGATGGAAAAAGATAAAAAGAATACAAATAAACAATAAACCTGTGAGAAGAAACAGGTTGAAAGAAGAAACAGGTTGACTATCCAGGGACCTTTAAGTACAACAAAACTTACAGAGAGATTAAACTCTGAATCTCAGACTAGCAAGTCTGCTCCTAAAAGTCTACTCCTAAAAACCAATTTAGAGTATTCTGATTGCTCTGAGAGGAATTAGGCAGCCAGGGATTTTCAGAGCATAGCTATGGGCTTGGGCAATGATGTAAAGCTAGCTACATTGCCTCTGCAGCCCCTACACATTCCCTCGTGCCAAAGAATTTCTCAACCAGTTAAAAACTATTCACCTGAAAAAATACAATCTATTCCCATTTTTATCATAGACTTATTTTATGACTGTGAACTGCTTGATCTACAGAGTAGGTGTAAATGGCAGAAAATGGGAACATTTCACAGCTGCCAGGTTCAGAAGCATCCTGAGAGGTAGGGTGGGATAGTATTGACCTGTTGTGCCCTTATCATTCAGCCTCATGCTCTAGAAGAAAACAAAGCACACAAGCCTGGAGATGTCCAGGATCACTACTATGGCAGGGAAACCTGGATGTGCTGGCTCTGCAGCCTTTCATCACAACCTCAAGGCCATAATTCAGTGCACCCTTTATGTTAGGGTGCCCAGCTGTTTGCTGACCTAAGCCACCTTTTTTTTTTTTATAATGTACCATATCTTCATTGTGACAATGTTCTCTATTTATGCTGCAGGTTTTCTAACAAACTTCTACAAATTGCAATATAATTTGAAATAAATATTTTCATTTGAACATATAAAACTCCAAATAGATAAATAAATAAACAAACAAACGAATAAATAAATCCAAGGTGTTTTCTAAGTTGGCTAACAATACCATTTTACATGTTCCTGAAGAAAGTCACAGCTGGACTTTTAGTCTGCTTATGACTGAAATCCACCAAGTACTCTTTGTTTTCCAAAGGAAAACAAACATCTGTGCATTATGAGCAGTCTTTTATCCTTGTTTCAGCTGTTTTGATTATTTTCAAGACCACACAGTATTTTTTCCTTTCTTCCCTCTCTACTTTCATCCTTTTTTTAGACGTGTTTCAAGTAATCATATTTTACAGGAGGGGAAAAGCATATTAAGACTTAACCACACAATTATATTCACATAGGCAGAGTTTCTTTGCAGCTGACTGTGTAGAGGTTGAGTCTTCCAGTGAGCTTGGAGCTGCAGGATCTGAAGCCATTTGACAAGATACGCAATCTCACATCATGACATACAGACCCATGTCTTGGCAGATATTAGGAAGGGAACAGATATGTCAAATATTCTCCTAGAAAAGGGAAATTAAAGAGCTTTCTTTCAGAGCAGCCCTGTATGTCCTATATGGCATTCAGTAGAAAGTAATTTCTAAAATAGAATCATAGAATCAGAGAATAGTTAGGGTTGGAAAGGACCTTAAGATCACCTAGTTCCAATGCCCCTGCCATGGGCAGGGACACCTCACACCAAACCAGGTCACCCAAGGCTCTGTCCAACATGGCCTTGAGCACTGCCAGGGATGGAGCATTCACAACTTCCCCAGACAACCCATTCCAGTGCCTCACCATATTTTATTTTAGATGAAATACTGGCTTTATTCTTTAGTACTATATATATTGATTTTTAGTGTGCTTCCTACAATGAAAATTTTGGAGGTCAAAATGATAATATTTCACTAGAAGCATTTTGAACTGTAAATTTTTCCTAAAACTCAAGAAGGAATAATAATCTTAGTAGGAGTATGACCAAAGCTGTATTCAAGTGGATAGGTCTCTGGAACTGGAAAAGCTCAATTTACAGATTCAGGGGCATGCATCTAGATATAAAATCGCTAACTTCAACAAAACTTTCTATCTGAAAAATATAACTGGGAGATCTTGGACTGCATTGTGTAGGATGGGCTCAACTTTTTTTGTCCTAGAAACCTAAACCAAGATCTAACAATCCTACTGTTTGAATAGTAAACAGTTACTTAAAATTTCTAACCACTTTTCTCCAATCTACCATTCAGTTCTAAGCAATTAATTACCCATTATCTCGATAAGCCTAATTAAAGTGAAGATGAAATTATGCTTTCACTGGAGTGTGGCCTTTAAAAGGAATTCGCCAATTTGTTTTGTAAAGAACAGTTCCCCATTTTACTCACTTTTTTAAAAGCAAGCTGTTATCTTCCCTTCTACTTGTTGCACTTACGGTTATGCTGTCATTCATTCAAGTCTTTCTGAAACACCTGACATATTAAATAGTTCTAAGAGTTTAAGCTGTAAATTCATAACTGGACCCAGAATTAAATGTCCTGGCTAACCCAGTATTTTTTCCATTAGAAAAAATATTTGGCTAATGAGGAAAAATTATGTTAACTTGAGATTCTTTTTGCCACCATCTAAATAGCATCCCACTATCAGTTCCTGTGAATTGGCTCATTCTTGATTTAATGGTTGGTGACTGTGTCTGCTGGACAAGGTCATCTTTGGACAGCTGAGTACTTCCTGAGAAGGGGATGACAAGACTGACTTTACAGAGCTTTCCTTCAGATGCTGGGCACCTGTAATCATATTGGGAAGACTGTTTCACCTTTGACAGAGCAGCTGCTCAAATCTTCAGCTGTCTTTAACAAGATGCAAATTCAGGCATCCCCAAATGTCTTAATTTTAAAAGCAGCAGCTATCTAGTTTTGAATGACAAAACTGAAAAAGCTTTGTTTCATTTTTGGCACAGAATGGCAACAGTTTTTAAGTACAGGAAAGCGTGACAAGAAAATAATTTTCTTCATGGTTCTACTGATTAATTATGGATTTTTTTAACTATGCAAAGTAACAACTGAAGCACACAGACTACAAGGTAACAATTCACGAGTTGTCTATACTAGATTAGCTTAGATCTTCAAATTACACAAAAGTTTAAGAAAGTAATGTGCTGCTGCCCTCTATTTCATTACCTCACTGGTATTTTCTGTACTGATTTCAATTCTGCAGTCTTACTTAATTTGACAGTAGTGTTCTGAGTAGTGACATGATACGTATCACATGACTTTTACCCTCCCATGTGTTCAAGAAAAGTTTGTTCATTTAGAAGTAAAATTTCAAAGGATGCACAAAACATAGATGGCATTCTGATGCTCACCTCAGCAATTAAATTAATCAAGTATTTGCCTCAGTAAAGTGGAATTTTAATTCACTTTTCCATGAATATTTTCTGTCTGATTGTTTTTAATTGTTGCTTTAGGCAACCTCAGGTTACTTCCAGACTTGTTGTTTTCTTCTGATTTTGAAGTCTTTCTAATTTATTTTATTTTTTTCTCTTGTTTTTCTCTTTTGGATTTATCATTTTGAACATTGCCCACTGAGGCAGATTAATTTTAATTTGCCTCCCCATAAAGTCCTTTGATGGGTTCCCTGTGGTATGTCTTACTAGCATATTATGTTAAACAGGCTTTCTGCCTTCAGATTAAGAGATTTAATCTATATCTTAAATTGGTATGATACAGACTCTACCTTTTGAAGCTTGTAGAAGATAGGATTTAGCATCCCAATTTATCTTCTTCTACAGGGGTACAGCCCTGTTGAGTGCAGGCAGCAGCAAATCACCTTGAGTGGTATTTTTTTTGCTCCTGCCTCAAAGCTTCCTTCCAAAATCAGACAACAGCAAGACAAGTCTTTATGGCACTCACCCAGTACTTCAGTGGCATGTAGGGAAGCAAATGGAGAAAGAAGCTGAGACTGGCGACATTCCAATTCCCACTTGATTCCTGTTCCACTGAGAATGGCAACCACCTCCTATTTGTAGCTCTCCCTTGCAGCACAGAGCTGAAATGACAGTTCAGCTGAGTTGGTGACTGGTTCTGTAATTTATTCAGTAATAAAGAAATGACAAATCTAGGCTCATTTTATTCTTTTTCCTCCCAAAACCTCCTGACATGAGGTATACAAACACCTGGCACCATCTTTCATCAATGTTTTACACAGCCTCTTCTATCTAGTGCTGCTTTCCCTTCTCCAGCTCAAAAAATGCTCTCAGAACAGCACCCAGCTCTTCCCCCCGCTTCTATTATTTACTGGTATTGCCTCTTTGTTTACTGCAGAGTGTAATTTTGTGGAGAAGAACAGAGTTCCACCTAGTCAAACATCACACCAGAAATCGGTTCCTTTTGGCCATGTCTAGCTTCTAATAAGCTATCCCACTAAACACAGCTATGTGAATATTCATGCATTTTATATGTACTTGAACAAATAGGTAGTTTTAATTGCTACTAAAATAGCTTATAGCTGACAGCTCTAAAACATTTGTGTAGAAAGTTAACGATCATTTAGGAACTAGAATAGCATTCATATGACATAAAAATAACAAAGTTTAATTCAGATATAAATGAGAAAGAAAACATTTCAACACTTTTTATAAGTTGACAACTTTCAGAAGTTTTAATTTCAGATAATTCCACAACAAAGCCTGAAGCCTTTTGGATAATTCAAAAGAATTTAAGTGAAACTGTAAAATATCCATATTTACAAACGTATTATTAAAGACTGATAATCAAAGTAATTTTTCCTGCAATATTATGATTTTTAATGAGTAATAGCCATTACAATATTTATCAAATGCCAGAATTAAACAGGAATTCAGTGTTCTACAGCCATATATTAAACAAGAGCCTTACCTACTTCTTTCTTTCTGATGCTTCTCACGGTAAGGAATATAAAAAGACTGCATATATTTTTACTTTTATTTGGTTTCAGATAAAATAAATAAAAATAAAACTATTGACACACTATTCTTACCATGTAAAGCTTGTGAACACGCAGAGATGTCCTACTAAGTACTTCCGGAGGTAAAAGAAATTGCTGATGAGCGTTAAATGAGCGTTAACTAGTTCAACTATGTTCACAGAATGACAGAACAGTTTGGGTTGGAAGTCTATCAAGTTCCAACCCCCTGCCATGGGTGGGGACACCTCTCACTAGGCCAGGTTGCTCAAAGCCCCATCCAACCTAGCCTTGAACACTGCCAGGGCCACAGAGCCACAACCTCTCTGGGCAACTTGTGCCAGTGTCTCAACACCCTCATTTTCTTCCTAATAATAATTTATATCTCCCATTTCAGTTTAAGGGCATTCCCCCTTGTCCTATCACTATATCCCCTTGTAAAAAGACCCTCTCCAGATTTCCTGTAGGCTCCTTTATGTACTGGAAGCTGCCCTAAGGTCTCCCTGGAGCCTTCTCTTCTCCAGGCTGAACAAGCCCAACTCCCTCAGCCTTTCTTCATAGCAGAGGTGCTCCAGCCCCCTGATATATTTGTGGCCTACTCTGGACTCACTCCAACAGCTCCTCGTACTTCTTATGTAGGGGATGTGCAAATCAGATATGATTCGTACCAGTTTCACTAAGTATTTAGACACACATTGTGTGGTTATTTTACTGTTCTTTTAAAATAGCTTACCAAGCTTCTACACCTCCATTTCTGGGGCAAGAATTACGGTTGCTTCTGACTCAGTGCTCCACGCATTCATGCAATCCAGTGGATGTTTTCAAGGAAACAGCATACAGTTCACTTCTCCAGCTGACTGCAACACTGAAATTGATGGATGCCTCAAGCGCATTCTCAAGATCAAGCATGGCCTTACCTCAGTAGGGCTCAGATCCCTTTTTTAGGTCCCAATATATTAATTTCATGCTATAAAAAAAATGTTAAAATGTTTAAAGAATCAGGTTATAAATATATTCCAAAATAATTATTGTTCCATATGCAAAATTCTTTCAAAAGTTCAGTGAGAAGTAAAATTTTGTTTCAGTCTGCTGAATGCACTTTCTTTAAGAAATTATATATTTCAAGTCTTTTGATAACTTACATTATAACTGATAACATATTTTCCTCACTCTTTATGCCATACTGTATGAGTAACATTCTATTGCTCTGTTAAAATCTTTGAAATACAAAAAATCATCTTGAGGTCCCTGCAAACCTTGAGATGTGTAAAGAGAAAGGAAGAAAGGTTTAGAAAAGACTTTATCAGTAAATTTTACTTCAATTCAGGTCTAAATTAATTCCTTACTCTGCAGTTTTGTATCTAAGGACATACTGGAGCAAAAGGGCCAGAGCCATTATGAGATGGACCTAGTTTAAGAATTGCTCAGTCCCTGACTTGGTTGTGTAATATCTTGCCTGAAACACCTCAGGATTCAGTCCTGCTGTCAGTCACTTGACTCTTTCTTACAAGGTCTCTTGTTACAATCATACCTGTGGGACATAAACTGCTGGGAGTTGTTGAATAAAACCAGTTTTTCGCAAATTTAACACTGCCATTTTTTTTTTGTGTAATCCTGCAGATTATCTAAATTCATAAAGAAACTAAATTAAAAAAAAAATATTGTACTTTCAAACTTGCAGCACATCTTCAAGCACTATTTTCTAAAACCCAAAAAAGCATCATATTTTCCCTTCTATGACTGCTGATAGGTCTTTTTCTAGAATTCCTATGAGAAGAGTTTCAGA
>JAVHNF010025440.1:0-18151 GCA_034783455.1 Micropsitta finschii | reverse complement strand
AACCTGCTCTAGTGGAAGGTGTCCCTGCCCATGGCAGGGGGTTGGAACTGGATGATCTTCAGGTTGTGTCCAACCCAAACCATTCTGTGATTCTATTCTGTGATTATATTCTATGATTCCATGACGGACCAGCAGAGTAGCCAAGGCAAGTTTACAAGGAAACACAGCCAAAGAGGTGAAGAAACCAAGAAGCAGGATCTAGGGAGTCTGGTGAAAGGAGAAAGCATCACCTGGGATATCTCCACATGGTACATATGAGGGATGGAGAGCCGAGGACATCAACAACCCTAACGCTGAAGCAGCAGTGGGAGGCTGCACAGGGCCAGGCTGTGGGAGAGCCTGGCTGCAGCTCTGTGGGCAAGGTGGCCTCATCCTCACACACTGCTAGGGGGAAAGAAACAGGGCTTCTTATTGCTGGGTCTGCTTTGCCCAGCATCTGTGTGGTGGATTCACTGCCTCTGTTTCACCTTCCACCTTCTCTTCTACTGCCTAATTGAGTGGCTAGGGACGAGTGATTGAATTGGGAGCTCGTTGTTCAGAAAGGCGTCTGTTTCTCATTTGAAGACCCTAGCTGATGGGAAGCTTAGCATGTTGTTTGGTAAACTAGGAAAGTTTCCATTTTC
Source organism: Micropsitta finschii (assembly GCA_034783455.1). Lineage (NCBI taxonomy): Eukaryota > Metazoa > Chordata > Aves > Psittaciformes > Psittacidae > Micropsitta > Micropsitta finschii. The sequence continues at coordinate 17,528 of JAVHNF010025440.1, read as the reverse complement.
TTTTCCTTTTTGTTTCCCTATTTAGCTTTCTCAACTACTGTTCTTTTAAATTGAAAACCCCTTTCTTTAACTTTCTGGGAATACTAATTTAAACGTGATGCTTTATGTTGTAAAGGCAAAGTTATCTGAGTTAGTGAATGGGGGTAGAGAAGAGAACAAACAAAATATGTATTGAGGTCCAAGTTTTTTACATAAAAACATCGGGAAGTGAGCTGAACACCTCGCTGGATCAGCCCATGGGCTCTAAGTGTGTGGAACTGCTTAGGAACTTGTTCCATGTAGTGCCTGAAGAGCTATGGGGCCAGGCTGAGCTCTCTGCTGAGGTGATCTGTGTGTTTAAGATTCCTAGAATCAGTAGGCAAATAGATGTGTACTACAAATACAGCAGTACAGAGCAAATTTGTCTGGAGTCATTTGGCTGTCTGTGCCATCCTAACATTTCCAACAATGTTTCCTTCTGCATTTGATTAATATTTAAGCTACCACATGGAAAAATCCACAGTTTTGAACCTGCCAAAGTGATGTATCTGGCAATATGAAATTTGGCTTAAAAATAAAATCAAAACCCCCAGCCAGTAATGAACAAAAATGAAATATTTCTTTAATCACAGTGTCTAAGTAGGTTGATCCTACTCCCACTGAGGGCAGTGAATATAATTCATTTTCCTCCTATACAAGGACACTGGGGGAGGTGAGCAGGAATTGTTTTGATGGGTAAGATATTGAGCTGTGAATCATATTGTTCTGGGCATCAGACAAGAGAAGATGTTATCCCCACCCACAGGGTTTGAAAAGATTTTCAGAACAAATCACAGCAGGTGACTGTAACAAGCCAAGGGCTGGTGGTGTCCTGCAGCATGTCATTCTTCATCAACGGCAATGAACAAAAGGGAGGAACAGTAAGAAGTTCTTACTCCATAGCCAACAAGAGAGGCTTGTAAACAAGCATCCCTCTACCAGGACCCCGACTGCAAAGAAATGACTCCTTGCTCTCTGATATTTGAGATCTGGGTTAAACCAAAATGTCCTCCCAGCTTTTACCCCTTATCTCCCTCTGATCCCAAGTTGCTGCCATTGCTGAGACAGTGGAATAGTCTGAAGTGACCAAAGTAGGAATCTGGGCTATTGGTTTCAGCAGGGTAAGAGCATGGATTTGCTCAGGACATGTTCCTACTGCACAGTAGGAGCCACTTTCTGATAAAGCTGAATAGAGGGTTGTCTTTGGGACTTAACACATGCTGAAATACTTCACTGAAAGTGTGTGGAGCTGTGTCTGAATGCTTTGCTGAATGAAGTCTTAGGCACATGTTTCATTTCTTACTTAACTTTCTGAAAAGGAACCATTAATGCGAGCTTTTAATTGCTTGGTTTGAGTACATACTGGAGAGCTGCTTGGGTTCTTTACAGAAGAATTTTTGAGACATTTTCTTTGAATAATCTCAGTCTTTAAGTATTTTGAAGCTTTTTCTCTGTGCCTGGCTATCTTGGAAGCTGCTTTGAAGGGCTTGCAATGACCATTCACAGCCCTAAGGAAGAAACTCAGCTTGATGATGAGGGGATGAGTTGCTGAGAAAGGCTCTTTTCCTGTGAAACGGCTCTCAAAGGCCTTTTGTCCATGGGACACTTGTAGTCACAGGTATTTTTTGGAATTATCAGCTCATGCCTGTTTCCCAGACTACAGCAGAAGGATATATGTGCTTACTCTGAACCAGCTGGTCATGAGAGCCACTACATGCTCTTACTTGTTTCTATGCATCCAAAAGGTGAGGGAATAGGAACGCTCTGCTCTGAATAGCAACAAGTGTTGTATGATTTACAGTAAGACATCCCCAGGCTAGAAGAATGAACTCTGTTTCCTTATAGATTATCCTTAATGCAGGACTGTGAGATGCAAAAATTGGCCGGTTGTGTTTTGTAGCAGCAGCTTTATCGGCTAGCTCTAAAAACGTGGACTCAAATAGGAAGTGTGAACCTTGTCTCTTCAGAATAGCCCTGTCGCGTGTCAAAGGCATAACACTGAAGCAGTCCAGCGGTTGTGAAGGTTTCTTATCAGGAAGCAAAAAGGCTTGCACAGTTGACCTCTGTTTTGATTTGCCCTTCAAACTTGGAGTGATTAATTTAAACTGTAACTACTGTACTTAGGACTCGCACAGTGTAAGAGCCCAGAGCACATGATTACATCCTGGCACACAGTGAGTCTGGAAAAGTTTCTTGACACTTTGTTAATAACAGGAAAAGGGGAAGACAAGCTCTGCGGCCATTTGGAGGCAAGGGCAGAACTTTGGTTCCTGACCCTTGGGCAGAGCTTCAAGTAACATCTAATTTTCCATCTCATAGGTAACTGCTAATACTGTTGCTCACCAAGAGGATGGAGCTGACTCAAAATGTGCAGAGAAAGTTTCCCCCTAGTTGGTTTCCTATTCCCACATTTAGGATGGCTACTAATGCAACACTGATTTAGTGTTAGCAGGGAAGGAAGAGAAACTTCAAGATGTTTGGGACTTGTTGTGTGTCCTGCAGCACCTGCACTGCTCATTTTAGGGTTTCTGCTGTTGTTTTTTTTCTGTGCAAAGACTGTTACTGGTGCTGTTTCTGTCATTCTGTTTATCTGCTCATTTTTCTGTCTCTTCTAATAATGATAAGGAGAAGGGACAGAGGTCAGTTATGTATGGTCAGTAAAGATGAGATGCAATTTGGGGAGATGGTCAAGAATTCATAACTTGAGTACAAACCACAGTTCTTTCTCTCTGCTCACAACTGATTCTATTTGCCATTTCCGAAGATTTGTCTCAGTGTGAAAACCTGAAAAACCCTGACAGATGTAACGTGTATTTTCTCTGTCGCAATAAATTCAAGGAAAAGTTGTGTCTGGATACATGGCCAACATTGCTGAGCCTAGGAAGAGGAGTTAATCAGTGGCTTTCCTTCCTGCTCTGAAAGGAAGTTATAGAAAGACCAAGCTTTCTTCTTCCACCTAACCTATCTATGTTGTTCAGCATTCTGTGTGTAACAGGACCTTTCTCTTCTTCCAGGTGGTGGAGAAAGACGTGGACCCAGAAACAACTCTGCTAACCTATCTGCGAAGAAAACGTATCCAGTGTCAGAAGAAACAGCAGAAGGCTTTAAATGCCTGCAGCATTTCATACTTGTTTGCTGGTCTGCTTGACACTTGAGTGCTAGGCAGAGCTTGTGCAGAGTGTAAGAGGGAGGGCTCTGCAGGCTCTGGTGTTTCTTGCTGCCAAAGGTTACAGCTGGTATTCCGAGCTGAAACAACAGAAAATTTTAAATAATATTCCTTAAATAAACTTTAAATAATTTATTAATAGTTAAAGAGAAAACCCTCAGTATTACCGGGAATCAGAACAGGATGTAAAGGAAAAAGGCAAAAAAAAAAATAAAGGAAATTTAGATTTGTTCCACATAAATTGTAAAGAATTTTCTGGGCAAAATATTTCAGCCACTTTAGCTGCTTGCTTTATCACCCAATAATTGGGGTATTACGTGATACTTAATATCCAATAACTTGATTATCCTGTGGCCTGTTTATCAAACGACCCAGGGATGCAAATTCAGAGGCAGAGGTTCCCACCATATACTGTGGGCATGTTACAGGAGTGGATGCAAGCAGTCACGTTTCATTCCTGTTTGAAACTGGTCAACACATGAGTCAGATTAGCTTCAGGAGCTGGTTAGCTATTACTGTGATGACCAGGCTGGCTATACTGGGCCTGGTTCAGTAGGCAGTGTCTTCTGAGGTTTTGTCTGACCAGCTGGGTGTGTGCATATGCCCAACTGTTCACATCTGTGTTGGTTTATTCCTTAAAGAGAATCGTGCACACTTATTTCACCATGCTGCCATGTTCTGTTTGTCTGGGATCTGAAAGTCCATATTAGGGCTTTGGGTGTTGATCTTGGAGCTCACATGCCAGCATTTGAAACTTTGCTTATGTTGAGTTACATTAATAGGCATTAAAAATGAGTGTTTGATCTCCAGCAAGAACATGTTCCTAAGCCTCGATTGACACCTCTTTGAGTAGTCTTCTGCCAACATTCTTTGTTTTCCTTGATTCCTGTTCTCTCAGTGGGCCTATGTGGAACCAAACTAGGCTGTGGAGAAGGTGGATGTGGTGCTTGCACTGTAATGATATCTAAGTATGATCCCTTTCAGAAGAAAATCCTGTATCCTTTGCAATCTGAGCTCTTCAACAGAGAAATAAAATGGGGACAGATCAAGATTCTTGACATTCCGGAAGTGTTACTGGTTTTAACAAAAGTTATATAATGTATGTTTCTGCCCAAACATAGTTTTTCACTTTCAGAACATAAACTCCAGACAAGAAGATGTTTCTTCCTACAGCATTACACAGTGCTGACAGGGAACTATTTCACTGTGCCCTGAAATATTTGTACTGACTCTAGCTTGCAGGCTATCTGTCTTTTCCCAATCCAGAATACCTTTATGTTCCTTTCTTGCAAAGTGATATAACTCTTGGTTGTGATCACCCAAATAATGATTACTGTGATAAAATCTTTATTGCTGTTGTATTACTGCAGTAATCTGGTTTCTCTATGCCAGCAGTTATTCACTTTTTCTCTACTTCTATTGTATCCTTCAGAATGACTCTTATTTCCTAAGACACAAACTTCCTCCTGTTCTCTCTTCAATTGATGAGTGGAGCAATGGAATCAAACAAAATGGGGAATGGAGAGAGAGGATGAGGCAGAGGAAAAACAAGGAAATCTTGGATATATTTGGAATAATGCTTGGGGATACTTTAACTTGCGATCAACTTAGTGGTTCTGCTTAGTGATATAGTCTTGAATAGGATATCTTTAGGGTCATTATTCTGTCTTGATAGAAATGAAATAAAGCAGCTAGTTCCTATAAGAATTTTGGCCTCATTATTTTATTTATAATTCTATATATTATTAAATTATATTTGTAATTCTATATATTATATTATATTATATTATATTATATTATATTATATCTATAATTATTCTGTTCCTTCAGCCTGGAATTTTTCATGGTGTCTTCCATCTAGAAATTGTTTCCTAGGCAAAAGGCCAAGAACTCAATGCTTTTCTGTAACTTTGTAAGTGGGACAGACCAGCTGTATAACATCTCGGTATTTGTCATCTGCCTCTGTGAATGACTTGGTTTCTCTAAAGGTTAGCATGCAACAAGGATGTGTCAAGTTCTAATTTCTAGGTCAAATCCTGGTGCATACTTAGTTTAAAGTTCAAGTGAAGTTGATGAGAACTTTGGCTGGTGTAAGATTGGTCATGTAATGCATACCTGTATCACATCTATTTAAGTTCTCCTATTGTGCCACTGCTGCAGTTTCTGAGTACTCTTCAGTCCTCCTGTCTACTTTTTCCTTCGTTGAGCACCAGTGTCAAATGAAATGACCTTAATTTATTATTTTAGCCACCACATTGCCAATGCTTGCCTCTTCCCTATCTGTGCCCTGCATCATGTAGCTGTAACTACTGTTGAAGGCATAGGAAACACAAAATCCAGGCTGCATCCAGCCCAGGTAAGCTATTAATACTAGCAACTTTAAAACCCTCTATTCATGTTTTCTTCTTATGTTAATGAATTCAGTTCCAAGGTGCTGGGACCTCTGTCATAATGTTAAAACGTGTGAGTTTGACTTCCTGCATGAGTAGTCTTTACTTGCAGGAATGACTATGTGATGGAATCAAACTTCTGGGTCAGTGCTGCAGCTCTGTTACACCCTAGCAAGTTAACTGGTGCTATGCTGGCTGAATTGATAATGCATTTGTTTTAGGGCTATGTGGCTGTGTTTGGTCCGCATCCCAAACCAAATCCCAGGAACTGGGAAGACTGATGTTATGGTGAAAGCCTGTACAGTGACCTGGAGCCAGGAATCTGAGTTAGGTTTTGGCTCTTCTGTGGTCTTCCACAAAAGACCTTGGTTTCTCATCCTTTGTAGTTAGGAACCTTCCCTGCAGTAGAGCAGTAAGGTTTGGTTCAGCAATGTTTCTGGAATCCCAAAATGTTCTTGGTGGGGAGGAGTGACAGGAATGTGAAGCCTTGCTCTTCTAGCAAGGTGTTATAATGCCCTTTTTGTGGAAGCCTCAGCTTTGTCAGGGATACTGTTCCTTTAGGAGGAATTATGATTCATCTCAGTTTGTACAGCAGGTAGGACTTGTGCCAATATCTGAGATAGTAAACAACAATGTGAAGAGTACGTTAGACATGCATGAATGGATGTCAGGTAGGCTGAGCTTTGCTTGCTTGTCTTCTTTTCCTTATCTCCCCTGAAGATTCTAAGTTTTGAAATTCACACTCATGTCTATACAGGTAGCCCCAACATTTCTAGCATGGTAAATCTGAAGAACTCCTGATCCCATTGGAGGTTTTAGTCACCTTCAGTTGGGAATTCAAAGCCTAGATGCATACTTTTCAGGGAGTTCTCTTTTTTTGCAGTCTGCTTCACACAGTATTGGGCCATCTCATCACAGAACAGCTGATGATAGTTTTAGCTCCTCTGGTGAGATTGTGGTGTTTTTTAACAGGGGTGTTACAGAAACAAGCACAACAGTGAACTTGATATCGTGACCTGATGGTTGTTGTTACTTTTTCTCAGGAGAGAATAGCAAAAAGTCATGGGTCCCAATGTGGCTTTTGCACTCCAGGCATTGTCATGTCCATGTACACGCTGCTTCGGAACAAACCTGAGCCCAAAATGGAGGACATAGAAGATGCTTTCCAAGGTAATACTTATAGCCCTGCAGAGCTGCAGCCTGTTCTTTTATTACATCTGCTTCACCAAATGGGATAGAGGTGCACCTTTGGTTAATGTGTTTCATTAAAGATAGCCAATTGTCATGAAGTTAAGAGGTAGCTTTCCCCCTAGGAGACTGGCCAGGTGCTATGTGAACAAAAATAGTCTGTGGAAAATCTCATAGAAGCTCATTGTTTGCCCTGAAGGAGGGGCAAGTAGCCTCAGTCTTGGATTAAGATGCCACTAATTTCCACATCTTGTTTATTTGTTACTGTCACAAGAGCCTGCAGAGGTGACAGCATCTGTGCCAGCCAACCTCATGTTGTAAAGGATAAAGACAGCACTATAGGTGATGGAGAAGGGTAGAATCCAACTGTGTAAATCACCTGACGGGCTGCTATTACTGCTGAGGTTATTGCTTTTACCATGCTTCTGGCAGTGACCCACGAGGAAATCAGATGCAGGAGAAAGCAGCCTCTGTAATTCAGGAGACTGGATGGTTGGTATACTGGCTGCACGCACACAGTAGAGGCAGATGAATACTGAATAAGGCATATAGCATTTTTTTTTCCTAATTAATTTCAATAGAAAAGGATGATAGGATTGTTGCAGGATTATTAATGAAATAATAATCTTAGTTCTCTGAGAACTCTTCCCAGTTCTCTCATTAACTTACCCAGATTTGACAAGCTTTTGTGGGAACAATAAGGAACAATAAAATGTTCTAAAAGAAGAGAAGTTTTCAGCCAAATGACACTAAATCTTTATCCTTTTCCTCTGGCAATGTAGGGAACTTGTGTCGGTGTACGGGATACAGACCAATTCTGGAAGGATACAGGACATTTGCTAAAGTAAGTGGCTTCAGATAATGTATAAAACAAATCTGGAAGGCTGACTGTCTTTCTGTTACTGAAATACACCTTGAGAGGAAACGGTGACGGGAGAAATGTATATACATGCTACAACAACCCACCTCCAACGACCCCTTTGTATGTGCTTCATGCATTAATAATGCAGGAGGACCAACTCCTTTACTCACTCCAGTTGCTGGAAGTGGAGCACTTGGTGGTCCCTTTATGGATCACAGGTTATCAGACTCTGATGGTCCTGGTGGTCCCTTTATGGATCACAGGTTATCAGACTCTGATGCTTTTCTGTAAGTTCTCAGTGTCTCTGCATAACACAGCTTGCACATGATCCCTGATGTGGAAAAAGTGTAAAGGTATGGTGCATGAATAGGGACACACTGTGGGGATATCTGAGGAGAAACTTGCGTTCTTGAAAGATTAGCTGCAGAGCTGAAATAGCTCTGGAAAGAAGCTATAGCTCTTAACTAGAATTCACCTGCTGGCTTGCGTGAGGTATGAAGCTTTGCCTTAAGTTTTCGCTAGTCCCTTTGTTCCTGAAAGGCTGCTGGAGTCTGTGAAGAAAAGGACATCATTAGGGACTTCTGTGAATATCAGCCACTTGTGGGGCTACTCTGGTGTTAACTATCACAAGTAAAGAATTTCGAATGCTGCCCACTGATTTCATTATCCGGCATTACGATCAACCAAAAATGCAAGCAGGGGTGAGATCCACTACAAACGGTTGATAAAGACAGTCGATATAGTCTACTTGGATTTCCAACAGGCTTTCAACAGTGTCTTGCCAAAGGCTTTTAAAGACAATAAGCAGCCATAGGATAAGAGGAAAGATCTCTGTATGGATGAAGGATTGGTTAAAAGGCAGGAAATGGCAGGTAGGAGAAAATGGTGTGTTTTTGCAATGGAGAGAGGTCACTTGTGGAGTTCTGCTGAGACCTGTGGTGTGGGTGAGGTTATTCAAGATATACGTAAATGCAGTGGAAAGGAGTCATGTGAGAATTAAGTTAACGGATGTTGTGTTAGTCTGGAAAGTGAGGACAGAAACAGACTGTGAGGAATTTCAGAAGGACTTTATGAACCTGAGAGACTGGAGAATAGAATGGGATAAAAAATTCAGGGCAAATAAATGCAAAGCAATTTACATGAGGAAAGGCAGTCCTCATTTCACATCTAATAGGACAGACTGAGCAGACACAAGGTTGTCTTCCTGTTACATGCAGGAAGATGATGTCGGAGGTGTAGTAGAGTTCCACAAGGCATCAGCTCAGTGCTCCCTGGCAGTCAAAACAACACTTCAAAGGCTAGAGAACAAAAGAGAAAACACTGCCATGCCTCTGTCTGCATTATGGCTCTTCCTACACTTGAGTACTCTGTGCAGTTCTGGTCCTCTCATCTCTGACAGGGTATAGCTGTATATAGGGGAAGATTCAGAGAAGTGGAATAATGATCACATCTGTGGTAGTCTGGTTGCCATACAGGGAAGCAGTAAGGAAAGGGCTCTACGTAGCCTAGGTACTGGTTTGTGGTGATCTCTGAGAGAGATCTATAAAATTGTGACTGGCAGGTGGAAAGTAGACAGGCGTCTGCTGATTGCTGCCTCTTCCAATACAAGAGCAAAGTGTCAAGAAATGAAACTGGTAGAGGTCAGGTTGAAAACAGACGAGGGCAGATGATCTGCCATATACCAGGTAGCTGACCTGCAGAACTCACCAACGGGCGTTGTGGGCACCAAAAACTTGCACAGGCTTCAGGGCAGACTGAGCATGTACTTGGACAGAGAGCTGTGGAGGGTTACTAAAGAGACAGAAACTACACTGGGTTAAGATAGCCCCCTGAGCTGAATGCAACTGGATGCTGGTAGAGTACTAGGTATTGTATTGTATGTGCTTGTCTGTTTTATTCTTCTCTCAGGATCTCCTCACAGCTCCTGCTAGACCAGAGATATTGTCTGAATGATCAGAGTAGGTCTAAACTAGGACAAGAGGTCTGTCGGTAGAGTGGACATGACCTAGCCATCACACTGCAGGATACTGCCTTCCACTGACAAGGGAAATGCCTACTTGCTTGGCAGCTTCCATCCCCTATTTCTGCTTTGGATATAATAAATGTGGGATCTCTCAAAAAGCGAATCAAGTCTCCTTCATTTCCTTGGAATCTGCATGTGTTTCTCAGAACAGTTTTTGTTCCCACAGGACTTGAATTGTTGTGGCAGAATGGCCAATGGCACTGGATGCTGTCGTAGTGAGAGGGAAAATAGCATGGTAAGCTGAATTTTGAAAAGCCATAATTTGCAATGTAATATTAGAGTTGATGTTTTAGTCACCTCTACTGTGGGGCAGATATTCAGAGCCATCTCAGCTTGTTTGAACATCTGCTCTTGAAAAACACTGCCACTGAATATGTCCTGATTGGCATGAATAGCCATCATGACACTAGTGAGCTACACACATTCCTTCTGTATCTGGGAGGTGCAACTCTTTTGTTAAATAGCATGGTGACAACTGTAAGAATGTGTTACCAGCTTCTGGTATATTGAAGCGATACATCTTTGTGTGAAAACAGATCTAAAACCCACTTAATTCCCCAGTACAATCTTTCCCAGACTCTGCAAGTGATGAATGGAGTAATTTAATCACTGTTCCAATAAATTGTACAATTGAAAGCTTTTGGGATATCTGGAGGAAAACAATCACATTTTATGTGCCAGTTGAGGTGCAAACGATAGAGAGATGAAAACACAAATTAGGACATAAGGTAGTGCAACTATAAAATAAATTTAGGAAAGAGAGAATATAATGAAATTATTTGCCAGGAATTCCAGTGAATTCCTCTGGATTCTTTGCTAGGAAGCATTCAGTGTTGCTTGAAATATTCCAGCAATTAGGACTGCTTGGAGTTCTTTTGTCAAAGTAGCTTATTAATGAAAACCATTACTACACAAAAGGGAAGGAATATGTCATGTAAAAGCTGGAATATTCTGACTTTGTGTAGAACAGCTGAAGTGTGCTTGTTACTTCTTTAGAAGGGGGGCTGCTGTGGAGGAAAAGCCAATGGTCCAGGCTGCTGCATGAATGGGAAAGAAGACGATGTGGTAAAGTGCCTTTTAACTATTAGTTTTTCCCCTGTCTTTGATGTTTTGAAGTCTTAGCTCTGGCTTGTTCTGTGCCAAACCCCACTGTTTTTATTTAGCTGTATTTGGGGAATGTATGTATGAATCTTACCTCAGAAAAAGTACCTTTGTAATTTAACATGCCGATGTGAAAGTGATGTCATTTCTGATTGGCAAAGGCCTGTCAGTGTGTTCAGGGCTTGGGTTCTGGTTTCTGACTAGACATGCATTGTGATCAGAAAAATATGAACACCCGAAATGCTGAATCAGGTGATACCTTTTTGCTGTGTTTGCCATCCTTTGCTCCATGAAATAGTAATAGGGATTTGACTGGAAAGAGGAACAAGTTAGTGCTGTATGCAGACAGCTTTCTTCTCTGCCAACCAGCCATTTGCATTATCTCTGTCATAGAAAATGATGTCCTCCAGCCTGTTCGATTCTTCCGAGTTCCAGCCATTGGACCCCACACAGGAGCCAATCTTCCCACCAGAGTTAATGGTAAGTTCATTCAAAAAGAAGTAGTATGTGGTTCATTGGTTTCATTGTGCTGCACAGGGTTTGAGTGTTTGCAGTGTCTCTGCCCCAAGGAAATGGTGAGCAGAAGATGGCTGCTGATAGAAGATGGATGGGCATGAATGATTCCCTGTTGTATAAAAGAGAAGGCTTTTAAGCCAGTGTGACGTAAAAGATATGCAGGCCAAGTGATTGCCCCAGCTGGCTGGCTTTCCTCACTGCTTCTCACCGTACATGACTGCTCTTGAGTTGCCTTCCTTTCTTGTCACTGCCCCATGGGTGGAATAGTTGCCGACATCTAGATTTTGTAGGTCAGACGTGAACTTCTGCATTAAATACAGCTGTATCTGAGCTAATGACCCTGTGTTCTCTTTATAGTGTAGGAAAAGAAGTAGGAGCTATGGGATGTAGCTGAATATATATTTGAACTAGATGACTTTCCAAAAGCACCAGCTTCTGCATTCAGTGTAGCAGGAGTAGCAGTAGGCTAGCTCACACTGACAGGAAAAGTTAGGTGAGATTAGTTTCTCTCCATGTTTTATTCCTTTCTTTTTGGGGGTACTTTTCACCTAAGCGAATGTGTCCCAGCCAGGAATCTAGTCCAGGACATGGTGCATTTACAACTTCCTTCACATTTAACAAACAACTGAAATACAGTTGTTTGTTCTGCTGCTGCACCCAGCCTAAATGTGTCATGAGCTACAGCATGAGGAGGTTCTCATATATAGCATAAGATATATTTAGGATGAGATAGGTCCCATCTGCTTCTTCTCTAAGATGTTCTCCTGCCTAATAGTTGATCTGATGTTGCTGGGGGCAGCAGCATAAGTCTGTTTTCTTCAGTCACTGGATGAAGGAATTAAAGGAACCAGAATCTGACTTTACAGCTGGTAACTCAAATTCAGCAGTGCTAAGGACTGACATTTTTGCAGTGAGATGAGAACAGAAAACCCATTACCTTCAAGATGGCTGAAGCCACTGGCATCTGCCAGGACTTTGGTGAGATGGAGCTTACTGGCAGAGGTCTTGCTGGGGAGATGTGTCTGCAGAATGCAACTGGCAATATCAGGAAGGAAAAACTCTCGTCAGCATGAAAAAGACTCTTGTCACTGCTAGCAGAAGGATGGGGAATAGCTATCTGCCAACAACAGTGTGGATATCACAGCTAACCATGAGTAACTTTACTAAGATGGAGCTTGGCCTGGCATAGGCATGGGCAGCATGTAAGCAGGGATTCTTGGCTTGAGCCAAGCTCTAGCTGAATTCACTATCTATAGGCTGAGTTCTGTGTGAATTCACTTTTGCAGACTCAGAGTAACAAACAGCAGAAGCAGCTGTGTTTCAAAGGAGAGCGTGTGATGTGGATCCAGCCTACAACTCTGAAGGAACTGGTGGCTCTCAAATCCCAGTACCCCAATGCCAAGCTCGTTGTGGGGAACACTGAAGTGGGTAAGAGGAAGAGCTGGTGCTCACTATGAGCATTTGGAGCACTTTCCATGGAGTATTTTGTGAGAGCTGTGCAAATGTAAACCTGCTTTATGCTGTTGCTGTTAAATAGGTATTTAATCTTCAGGTTTTATGTAAGAATAAAATTTCTTCTTGGGTAGCTTAATCTCACAGTGAATGCTTTTCTCTGTTCTTTGCTGTGTTGGGTGAGAAAACCATGCTTATCTAGGCCTCTAAGCTTATGTGCTGGGTTTGTGGGGTTTTGAGAAGAGGTGAATGGCACAGCATAAAATGTCTTCATAAACAAATTCAGTTGTGAAACCTGCGCTTTAGAAGGTTTGTCAGTGAGTAAACTGTTAAGACTTGAAATCTTACTGCTTTTTCCCCCCAAATACATACTTCTGCAAACACAGGTGCTGAGGAGAGGAGCGCAGACGTATTTAGTAATACTGTTATCCTGAGCAATTGTTTCAGGTGACAATCCCCAAACTTGGTGTGGTTCATTGCATTCATTGTTCTTTCCTGAAGGATTATGTACAACAATAGCCAAGTTACACAAGTACTAAACAGTGTATTTGAGGTTATTGTAAGCCTAGAAAAGAGTCTCTAAAACTTCCCTATGAGAATTCTGGTATTAATGGAAACCAGCTTTTCGTTGGTATCTCTGTGACCTTATATAATCACAGATGGTCAATGAACTGACTCTTTAATAGGCTTGCTGCTATTTCACTGGGAAACAGCTTAGGCTCTCTATCATCTGTGTGTAACTGAAGGAGTCTTACTTTTCCTTAAGGTATTGAGATGAGGTTAAAGAACATGTTGTATCCGGTGATAATAGCACCAGCATGGATCTCTGAAATGAATGCTGTTCAGCACACTGAAACAGGTGAGCAATAAAGAGGCAGAGTGTCTGTGGAATAGGGACTCCTTCGAATAATAAAGAGGATATGAAAGAAAATCCCAAGATTTAAAACCAGCTTTCTGTATGCATTAATTCCGCTTCCATGCAGGGAGTCAAGTGAGTGATATGTAAAATTAATATAAGAATCAGAGGGCTTTCACTAGAGGGTATGTTAGACATTTATCTGTTTGATGCATCATGGTTTAGGTATATTAACTGGGTTAATAATGGATTTCAATGAGCGATCTTTTTAATTAGACAATTAGTAGCTGGGGGAAAGATGCTGGATTTGACCATCTAAGGAGCTAAGTGAAGTATTGCATTTATCGTTGCGGTGGGAACAGGTCAACCTTACAAATATTAAGAAGTAATTAGGACAATGTAGTGCATGTGGTCCAATACTTGGTAGCATGTTTAAGTTCTGGAAATTGGAGAGGAGTTGGAGTTTACTTCTCTAAGGATAAGGCAATAGGAGGGCAATATGGTTCATAATACACTGAGGCAAGAGGGTATAGTGGGTTACTGTCATGTGAGAGTCAGTACCACCGTGAGCTGTGATTTAAAGGTGAATTTTGTTCTGGGAATGTGATGCTTACATGCAATGCATACAAAGAAGGCCAGTGTGGCTGAATGTCTTCTCTCAGCCCTGCTGTCTAATTAAATTCGGTGACATCTAAGCTTTGTAGACACAGTTGTAACCATCCTCCTGTACTTTGATGTTTGGGAGAACAATTCTTTTCATTTGTTAACAGGGATCACCTTCGGTGCTGCCTGTACCCTGAGCTCAGTAGAGGAGGTGCTGAGAAAAGCTGTGGCAGAGCTTCCTCCTTACAAAGCAGAGGTCTTCCAGGCTGTCCTTGAGCAGCTGAGGTGGTTTGCAGGGCCACAGATCAGGAATGTTGCTGTAAGTGACTCGAGAGCATCAGGGACTAAAATTGAGAGCTCAGTCTGAAGAGCAACACCAACCCTGGTGTGCTGTGTGCTTCTCACATGAGAACATTTGCAAACCTAGGTAAAGGAGGTACTATGCATAAATCAACCCCAGGAACTGATAGCAACATGGGTCTTGGTGCCTGTGTTCACAGGTTTAGCAAGCAAGGGAAACAGAAACATGGCAGTTGACCGGGTCTGTTATCAAAATAAGTGGGGAAACTGTACTGAGATTTGACTCATTTAACAAATATGTATGTAGAGCGCTGAGCAAACCTCAGAGAAGCAGCTGTGTAGATTTTTGCCAGCACAACTGTGGTAGTCACAGTGTTAATGCATCAGATGTGGCAAATTTTCCTCTAGTTTTAAAGGGAAAGAAGAGGTGGGTTTGCTGTGTTCAGACTCCAGATACTAAAAGGAAAGAAGCAAGCAGATGAACCAGCCTACCAAACATGAGATTTTGCTCCACAAGATAGTGTGCCATTTGTATCGCAGCCAGAAACTTGAGTTCCTGAATATTACTGAAAAGATGCTCTATACTTTCATGGATCTTCCCTTAACTGCAGCTATAGTGATTGGATTTTGGTATTGTTGGGTATATGTGGTTTGAGCATATAGTAGTTCTGATGCATTACCCAAAGACTGTTCCTAAAACTGTTGGTATTTACTGGGACAGCAAGTGATTCCATGGCTTTTACATTTTTTCACTTCATTAAAAGCTCAAAATTGCTGAGTGAACAGGAAGAATTTATGGAAGCAGAGCTAAGCTCTAGTGCACTGTGTATGGAGTAATGCACAGACAAGATACTGTGGTTGTATCTCCAGGTTTTTGAATATTTATCTGATAACTGTATTATAATTCTAGGCTCTTGGTGGGAACATAATGACAGCAAGCCCCATTTCTGACTTAAATCCTGTGTTAATGGCAAGTGGAAGCAAATTGACTCTGGTGTCAAATGGTAAGTTAGTTGCATTTCCTTGTGGCACTTAGGGGAGTGGGATAGTCAACAGTCCTCTGCCATGGATTGTTATGTTTGGTCAGAATTTGAAGGTGGAAATTAACATTACATTTGATCCTTGTGGATTTTGCAGATTAAGATTGAATCTGTTGTTTCAATAGATTTCAATAGATTTCAATAAGATTGAATCTGTTGTTTGGTTTGGTTTGGGTTTTTTTTTTCCTATGAAGAAAGTCAAATGTCTTAATTTGTATTTGCTCTTGGAAAGAATTCTTTTGGAGTAAGATCCCTGAAATGGACTGTCTGATCAGTGACTTTTTCTTGTACTGATTTGTGTGCAGGCTAAGGGAAGGGTAAAGAGGGAATTACACTGGGTTGTTGGAAACTGGTTCAGCTGGAGGCTCAGCTTTAATTAGATAAAGAAAGAGGGAGATCGACCAGTTCCTGTCTAAATAAAACTTTGTATGTAGGCAGAAGCTGTCATAGAGTCCTAAGGACCAAAGCAAATCTGGGAAAATCCTTCCCAACTTAGTGAGAGGGTGGAAAAATAAAAGCTTGATATCATATCAAGAGTGATTTGTGTAGATTGAAGGATCTTTCGGATCTTTCACATATACTATTGCTGAGCTTTATCTGAGTTATTAATCCACCTGCCATTGATCTCTTCTTGCTCTACAGAGGGCAAAAGGACTATCACCATGGATGAGAAGTTTTTCACTGGATACAGAAAGACAATAGTTAAGCCTGAGGAAATCCTTCTCTCGGTTGAAATACCCTACAGCAAGAAGGTAAGCTTGTAGGAAAATACTTCAGTGTTTGTGGAGCTGAAATGCTGTTATTTGGATGTTATTTTCAATGTTAGGCACTCTTTCACTTTGAGACTGAACTCCAAATGGTTATGTGTAGTCCCAGGTTGACTAGGAAGCAAAGAAATTATTTGGTGAAAATCTAGCAACATGCTCTTTTTGACAAGCAAGGGGAGCTGGGCTTTATCATAAAGTATGGTAAGTCCAAGAAGTTTCCTAGTGCAAGAAATATGAATGTCACTTCATTGTCTGAAGTTTTTTGAGTGCATTTAATAATGATGAAAGTTGACAAAGCGATGCTCCCAAGGAATAAGTTCTGTTTGCAAAATATATAGCAAAGGTGCCAGCAGTTCCTAAAGTGAAGGTTCTGGAGGTTCCTGCCTCATTTCTGTGAACTGAAATGGAAAAGTGTGTATGGATAAAAGGGAAGTTCAGTTTCTGCATCCTTGACTTGCAAGACTGAAACCAGAAGGACTGATTATTAGGGCATTTTGGCAATGTGGATTTGCAAAGTCAAACGAGTCTGCAAAACTTCCTTCAAGTAGAACAATGAACACTTCTGTAGCAGCATGAAGCGTAACCGATGCAGAGTATCTAAGAGGTAAACCTCTCTTTTTTTTCCCTTTTGAGTTCAGAACACCAGACAGTGTTTTCATGGCTGTGAAGGTATTTTCCTCTTTAGGGCTTGAGGCTGCAGGTTATAAGATACAGCAATTCACAGTGTAGTGACTCCTCCATTCAAATGACGGTCTTACGGCAATTTCACAAGGCAAACTTCTACCAGCAGGGCAGTGGCTTCTTCCCCAGGTTATATGCAGCTCATTGATCTGAAAAACTAAACCAACTTTTGAACCCTCTGCTTCATGGTTCCTAGGCTGATCTTTGCTCATAAACGCGAAATCAGGGAGACTAAAGTTCTTCAGGGGACATCTGAAGGTGCTGGCATGTGGTAGGCAAAGTCTTCTGGAACTGTGGTTTCCTCACAAGTGGAAGCAGAGTTGTGTCAGCACACAGATCAATATATTTTTGTTGCTCATGTTTGTCTGAAACTGATGTTACCTCTCGCACTGGTGTGACCTGTCACACCAAGGTAAGAGTAGCCAAACCCCAGAAATAATAAGGCTGAAGAAGCTTAACAGTTTACACATTAAATGTCACTGTAGGGGGACTGAGCTTGGGGTAGGCTTTGTCACAGAGAGTGTGCAGTAAGAGAAGAGACTGCTTTTTCTCTTCTTTGAAAGCT
>JAVHNF010025435.1:29927-43052 GCA_034783455.1 Micropsitta finschii | reverse complement strand
GCTGCTGGCGGCTGTCGCGGGCGGAGGGCGGGATCGGCGCCGCCCGCCTCCGGGAGCCGCCGCCGGTGCGGGGCCGTTCTCCCGGCGCGGCCCCCCGAGTCCCGGGGCCGCTGGAGGGGCGAGCGGCGCTGCTGCCGGTGCAACCGCGGTGCCCGTAGGTGGGAGATGCCGGGTAGCTTTTTAGTCCTGAATTGCGCTTCTGTCATCGTTCTGTTGATCGCACAGTTTATGAAGGTTTCCCCAGTGTGATTGTGCGTTGGGATTACAAAACATGGGCTGGGCAGCGAACGCGGCTAATCAAGGGTTAATATAGCAGGTTAACATCCCTTCAATGCATTGCTAGCATGTATTTCTTTTCGGGAAGAACCTTTTGTGCACAGTGATTTTCTTTCATTATGCACAGTGAAAATAAAAGGTATTTTGTTCTGGAAACCAGAGGCAGAAGTAGCCCCTGATGTTTTTATTTATATACTGACATGGCTACAAGATGGAGAGCTTTTTCCCAGTTTGATGAAAAGCAATCCAAACAATAAAGTGTTCATAGCTTCTAATGTCGTATGTTAAACAATCCGGTGGATTTCACTAAATCCAGTTCTGCGCTGTCACATTAGAGAAGTCTGGAGTAAATCCATTATCTTCAGCTGTAGCACAGGCCATAGAAGTAATTATTTATGTGTAGTTCTGAAAATGCATTTGCAGGTGGGAATGGTTCTAGGCAGGAAAGGCCCATGTTTCAGGCACACTGCATTATGATGCTAAAGATGCATCTTAGGAGCATCAGCTCTGGACTGAGCTGTCTCTGCTCAGGCATCTTCCCTCCTGCTGTCTGACATGCTATAGCAGGTATGCTTCACTGCAAGTACTTGGGGAGGCTCCCTCTTCTCAGCATTGGATCCTTCTTCTGTGTGGTAGGACCTTGTTCTTGAGCCCTGAGCATTCTCGAAGAGCCAAACCAAATCAGGAAAGTGCTGTTTAGAAAGACTGACCAGTTGGAAAGATGGAAAGGTACATACTGCTGAATTGCGTTGGCACATCTGAAGATTGTCCACAAGTTGTTGAACAATAAAATTAGCAAAAGAGAGAGCTTCCTTAAAGTTTTTTGGCTTAGCATAAACCAAAATAATGGGATAAAGTCAAACAGAGAAGAGTAGGAACATTCACTGTACAGGGAGCCAGATCCTTTTGCAATTTATCCTAGGAGATGACTTAAAGTCTGTTCAAAATCTAGGTTCAGTCTCCGAAAAGAAGACAGAAAATGACACTTGCTGTCACTGTCCATAGTGCACAGCTACTTTGGCAATGCGGAGCCAAAAATCACTCCTTTTTGAAAGCCCACAGCAGTTTGCAACCTTAGAGCTAACCTGCCCTGTCACCTGTGGGACTTTTCCCAGTACTGTGTATCATCCCTGATGAATTTGGACAATTTTCATCCGTCTGACTCTGGTATCTTCCATTTTCTACACTAAATCTCATCTTGTTTGCTCAGATATTCTTAAATGTATGTTTCTGGTAGTTTGGTTTGTCTCTCCCCATTTTCTTTTCTTGCTACTGTTTCCCAGTTAATATCTTCCTATCGAATTAATTGTCCAAAGTATATGTCACATTAGCACAGGCACCGCCCTTCCACTCGATGTTATTGCCACTTTCATAACCCTACAACGTCCAATTATTTCTCAAAACACGTGGAAGTCCTTAGGTCCAGGCAAATCTGAATTAATTTTTCAGTCCAATTTTCTGACTCACTGTATCAAATGCTTTAATAAGGTCCAGATACATCAGCTGCATTTCTGGTACAAACTGCTTTGCCCCTGTCTTTTGTGTTCTGAGTTTCTTATCTGATGATGTGTATCTGCCTTGAGGTCAGCTGAAACTCCACCTAATAAGTGTATGAAAGTCAGCATTGGGAAAGCTTCTTGTAATTCTGGCATGAAAACTACACAGAATATAGAAGCAAAGTCGAGCATAACTGAAAAATAATAAAAAGTAAACATGCTAAATGCAACATTAGGTTAAAATTTACCTTTTTGATAAAACTAAGAATGAGAAAAATTGTGTAGTCACAGAAACTTCTTTGGTCATCATTATCCCTGTGAACACAATGTTCTATAACTAGATCCTGTACAAGAAAGGTTATCTTGTGGACTGTGGGGTCCCTAGAGAACATTATTTAATAGGGCATGTAAGCTGCATGGTCCCCATGCCTGGAGAGATGCTGCTTTTTAGGATGGAAGGGTGCAATGCCTATTTACCTCTTTGTATATCTAGTGACTCTTACGGTTCTGGCCTTACCCTTTAGCTAGCACAGGAGCTCATGTTATGACACAGCAAGTCGGTTCATGGAGACAATCCAACTTAATGCTTTTTACTTTATTAGTTTTTCTGCTGGGACAACTCAGACAAGCAGGGCGCTGCCTGGGTGCACAAGGTCTGCAGCCAGTGCAGGGAAAAATGCCAGTGGCTGTGTGGTAAGGAGAGAAAATGAGGCCGAGACCACAGTGACAGTGATTTATGTACCCTTACCTTACTATGGAACAAAGCCACTAATGATTTCAGCCCTTTTGTCTTAATGCAGCATCGTGTCATGTGTATAATGGGATATTACAGTCCAGAGTGAGGCTCGAAAGGCTGCTGTGATAACCTGAAGAATAAGCTGTGTTCTTGTATCTACTGGCAGCCTATCTGTGTAGGACAGTGTTCATCTGTAGCTCACAGGGGGTTTGCAGTTTACTGGGCAGCTGCATTTCTGCTCTGGGTGGAAAAAATAGCACTATTTTTGTTTCATGTTAATAAACACATCCTTGGAATGTAAAAAATATGGAAGCTTCAGTATAGTTACAAAATATATTACTTGGCTTGACTGGGAGACTTTAAATCACTAGAGAATGTGTAGATATTTTTGGAGCCTTCTGCAGTAAGGTGGTAATTGTAGCATGCAGTTTTATGTGTAACTTATGAAAGGCAAATTTCAACTTTTTCAAAATGATTTTCATGAAGTGTTAGGCAGTACTTGAATGGAGTCTTCACTTCCTATTACATATTTCTTGGATCTGTGGCCTTGCACTGTGTTTGGAGCTGAACTTGTACTTAAAGCAGGTTTATCTGTTGTAGGCTTAATCAAGGGTGTATTTGCTATATCCTGAGGCTTGAGATTTAGGTAGTTTTTTAAATTAAAATTCAATGAGATTAAGCTTTAATACTTAAAAGTATGAATAATCATAGTGTAGTGTTGTAGACATACCTGTATTTGCAAACTCCCTGGGAAGGAGTAAGGAAGGAGCACCCACTGTATTGTTTGCAAAGCTTTTGTGTCACTTCATCACACTGTGTATGTGCAGCATCAGTGTTTGTGTGGGTTCAGGAGACATAATGGATAATCCTTAAACTTCCTGAGAACTTGACATACTGAAGTCTGAAAAAGACATATGCTAATTTAGACTATGTTGTTAACTTCTTTGGTCCTAGATTGTGAAGTCAGTCAGCCAGACACCTTCAGTTACTCTTGGAGGGGGATGTTTTGAAGAAATAACTGCTCCACATTGTTCTGCAAGTAGACTGATTACACCTCTAAACTCTCCTTAACACAGTGAAGTGGTGAAGTGAGAGAATGAGCTCTTAATTAACAGGTCATCTTAGAAATCAAGTTACTTCTTTCTGTTCTTTCTTATGAAGTCTTCTATAGTCATATAATAACTCAAGCATTAGAAAGACATTATCTTGCCTTGAGTTCAGTACATACTTGCACTATTGCTGGCAAAACCGAGGCCACAATCCAGGGTAATCCCTTACTCAAATACTTTATTTCCTATTGCTTTACTGCCCTCCTGGGCCTACGCTGTTTTGGTAGTGTTTGAGTAGTACAACATACAGGGAGTTGTAGGAAGGTGAGTGATAACATACAGTAGGTAGAAAGGAGACTGCTGGTATGTGTCTCAGTTTTTTGTTGATAGTGCTTTAACATGTGTTACCAACAAATAAGAGAGGGTTGCTCAAGCAGTTGTGGTGCTCCATGGAGGAAAAATAAGATACAAGTAGTATAAAAGTAAATGTAATCTAATTAAGGATGCAAATACTATAAAATATAGAGAGTACGAATTGGAATTGAAATTTAGAATAGTTTTCTTATGCAACTTAACTATCTTGTGAAGCATTAAACTGAAAAGAAGCAGAACTTTGAGTTTCCTCATTTATTTATTTATTTATTTACTTTTAAAGAAAAATAACAGTATCTGGTAATGTCCGTTATGTTCGTGCCAAAATCTGATTTCATTACGTTTTAGCTTGCACTTATTTTTCAGTAAATACATACCAGTCTTCAGAAGACAATAGGTATACTTGATGCAAAGCTCCCAAATTCTTATATTCTCTTTCCCACTGCCTCACAATAATTTTTTAGTAAAAGCAGAAAAAGAAGCATCCTTTTTTTTAAAAAAAAAAAAAAGTCATGAAAATTTTCTTTGACAATTTCGGATGGCAAATTATATACAGCAGTATGTTAGTTTAGAAAACATGAAGATTGTGCTTGTAATGGAGTATTTATTGTCCGTGTTTAAAAAGCAGCTTCATACCAATAAAATATGCTTCTGATACAGTAGAGGTTAAAGATTAATGGCACACAGTAGATTCTTTCTTTTATTATTATTTTTGCTTTTTCCTCTATAAAGAATTGATTTCTGAATTGAAACTTTCTATTACATAAGTTGGGTACATTTCTGTGTTAGAAAGTTACACTAGTTTTGAAACATTTACAAACCTTTTGGTTTTGTTTTTTTTTTTTTTTTTTTTTTTTTTTTTTTTTTTTTTTTTTTTTTTTGTTACAGTAGGGTTTTTTTTTTCCCCACTGTAGCTGAATTATCTTACTGAAGCAAAAAAATGTCACCTACTTCAGCCTCTCCTGGTGGCTAAAACCAAAGCAAGCTGGCCTTGAATTATTGCCCTGGATGAAGATGGAAAGCTATCTGCATGTGAAGTGTTGTCTAATACATCAAACATATAAAGAAGGTTACACAATCTTTGCTGGACTCTATAAAGACTGCATTTGAAAAGGCAACATGATGCAGAATCTGACTTAGTCTAATTATTGTAGGAACTAAAACTCAGATCCAAAGTAAGTTTGAACATAAGTTATGTTTGTAATTTCTTTCCTAAGCTCACTTAAATAAAAGTTGTACTTATTTTTTTCTTCTACCACTTTTCACAATGTTCTGACTCCCGCTTTTGTCATGTACAGACATGCAGACAATAAGCATCTGCAACTCCAGATAATTTCTAAAAGCTTTGGTTTTGCAAATCTGACTGCTATTCATTAGAGTCTGTAATGCACATTTAAGGACCCATCTTTAGATATTTTTATTTAAAAAAAACCCAATGATTATATGCCAGGAAATTTTCTTCTGAAAAATATTAAGATAACATACTCTGAAAATTATTGACCCTTTTCTGTGTCCTTAACCATTCACATAACATTTTGGTCTCTGAGGAAGTGAGTTGGCTTTGTTTATGACAAGAATGTAAGCCACATGTTACCTAAAAAATAAATTGTTCCTTGATTGCTACATCACCAATAAAACTATGCAAGTTAAATATAAGTCTTTATTTGTTTAGCACAGATGCCTGTACATTGGCTAACTTGTTCTGCCTCTGACTTTAAAACTCTATTTAAGGAAAGTGAAAAAAAAGTCTCCTTGCTTGCAGGTAACCCCAACGTAGGCATGCTGTATCTAGGCATTTATGTCCGGGTGATGCTCTCCAAATACTGTTTCCTATTGTGTATTTATAGATCATATAAATCATGAGATGGTTCTTAGCCTCTGTGAAACAGCCTTTACTTTTTGAACCTGTCAAGTACAATAGGTTGGCAGTTTTAAAAATGTATCAGGTTTGTACATTATGTGTGTTTTTTGCTACAAGCACCAAACAATTTTACTGTAAACTGCTGTAAAACCAGTTTTGGATGGAAGCCATTTTCTCTGACAGGGAAAGTACAAGTAGTAGATGGTAGCCTTTTTTTCAGCATTTGTGAGGTGATCTGTAGTAAAAAAAAAAAAAAAAAAAACAAAAAGAACAATGAAAATGAACTTATGTGTGGTGTTCAGTAAATCATAGGGATATGTGGTATTTTCCTATGCTTCCCAGAGCAGTGTATAATCAGCAACTGTATTTGTATTATTTATCTTGAATGGTATATGTTAATGATCTGTAAGACAACTTGTGTAAGGTTTTGGTACTCTCAGCTAGCAGCTAAACTGATTAATTTTAGGATTTGAGATTGCAGACTTAATACCTTTGGTATTGTTTCTCAAGGATATTATGTATTACTTAGTACACAGTGCTACTCTTGATGACAGAATTGCTGGAAGTGAGGATCCATTCAGACTTAGTTTTGCAGTGTATGATCTCTGTTTTTCTTGAGTAATTTTATTCTTAATTAATCTTGACATTCTCTGGTAAATGTGCTAAAACAGCAGTTTGTAGGAGTCTTGAGTAGGTGATTGTTTTTCCTTCTATAAGGCAGTCTGCATTCCTCAGATAGGTTGAGAACAAATTAGTAGGCTACTCCAAACATTTCCAAAGAATGTTTGTTTGATCCCCAAATGTCTCCAATACAGTGGTCAAGTTTGCTTTCCTTTTTGTTTCTTCTGATTTAGGAGATTCTGTCTCCTCTGACTTTGCCTCAGTAAGTGCTACAAGACTGGGCAGTTAAAAATCTGTAATGCTGACTGTGGTTTTGGCATCAGAAATGGGTTTTAATACCCTTGGATTACCTTTCAGTTGGTAATTTGGCATCAGGTTTATTAAAACAGAGAAATAGAAACTGGTGACATTAGGGCAAAGGTGTTTGGACCAGAGACCTCCAGAGTCTTGCAGATGAGGTTTTCCTACTAGTCTCTGGTTTCTTGGTACTGTAGCAAAAATGGGAAATTACTAGAGTTTTATGAGGTCAGAATCCTCCTCCTGTGGATTTGCTTCAGTATTAGATGATTTGTAGTGCTGTGTCTTCCTAATGCTTCATTTGTGTTGTTATATGACTGATATTTTTTAAGATTTCACTGAATTGTGGTTTTGGTTCTTTATCACAAAGGGAAAGTATAAAGCAAAATGTCTTCTGACTTGACTCTTAGTCCTAACAGTCTCATGTAAGGTATGAATTCTCTTTTACTGATCTTAGCCTGTTTCTGCTGAACAATCAAAATACAAAGTAAATGAAAATTAATGTTCATGATGATTGGAAATGTACTTTTTGTGAATCATATGAAATAGTCAACTATAGTTTTAGCTCATTTTATTTAATAGCCATATTCAACAGTACTAAAATACATTTTTAGTATTTACATTTACATTTTCTTAGTATTTTACTCTTTTTAACACCTTTTTTTTTGTTGTCTTTTAATGCAAACTGAAGTTAATGTTTTCACTCAGGTTTTACTATATTTGCGTAATGTTGGAATGGTTGATCTGGAAATATCACAACTGTTTGGTTATAAGAAGTATATCAATTTATTAAACAAACAAACAAAAAAAACCACTAGTGATGTTTGCGTTTAGTAAAAATGTGTTTTACTGAGTTATATTGGGCAAGCTTTGATCCAGCTGCATTGCTTTCAGGTTTTTTGCAAGGTGAATTACTTGTACATAACCTTAAAAGCTAAAGATGTACTTGGGAAGGAAGATACCGACATCCAGGTTACTGTTAGATTATTTCCTAAGATCTAGAATTCTTATAAGCCATCAGTTAAAGTTTTATCTTGCCCAAGTAATTGTACTATCCCTACCCACTTTCAAGATCCCTGGGAATTTTTGATTTTTCTATTTTTTTTTCTCTTTTTTTTTTTCCTTTTTTTTTTTTTTTTTTTCAGGTGAAACCTTGCAACTCACGTTCAAACTTTGATCATACCCCACTTTTGTCTGATGGAAATATTCAGCTTTCTTCTGTACTCTCTCTAGTGTTTAATGTATTATATGACTGAAAATAGAAAACAAATACAGATTTGTATTCACTCTAATCCAGTCGAAGAATTTTGACTTTTCTTTCCTTTCTTCTTGCTTAAGTTCCTTTAGGGTTTGCTCTCATGGGACTCACAAGCCAGTTTGAGATGATTGCAAATGGGTGTTTTGTTTGAAAAATTAGGGTTAAGTTTGGCTTTAAATATAAAATTGTTTCCCATTTTCCAAATAGAAAACAGGAACATGAAAAACCCTTTGTTCTCAGTTGGTGCCTCATAATTAGGCAAAATTATTGGTATGTAAATTAATCTTATATCCAAACATATATTTGTTGCAGTTCCTTGCAGTGACATTTAAACTGGTGCTGGAAAAAAAAGACCTGGATGAAAGCAACTTGGATTTTTCAGTTACATAAAACTCTGAAAGGCTTTTACTTCTGTGTGGGAGGCAGCTTGCTGCAAAGCTGTCACTTGAAACTTTATCAATCAGAAGACAGTACAGTTTTTAATTATGTAGATTTTCAAAGTAAAATAACTTTTTCTTGCATGAAAATGTAGAACAGAGTCAGGTGAGATCTGGAACAATCTGAAAGATTTTGAAGAGTTTGCTAGGCTTAATTGAAATAGCTTCAAAAAGCTTACTTTTATAAAGAAGAACAGTATACTTGAAATGTTTTAGCTTTCTTCTTTATAAAAGAAAAATCTTTTCTCTCCTTATATTCTAATTACCTCTCTATCCAGCAAAGACATACATCTCAGTGTATCCCTCAGTCTCTCTATAGTTGTAAAGATCTCCACTCTCTGCATTTTTATGGCCTAATCTAGGAGCCATGGGTCCTAAAATAATGTGATGTTCTAGGATTTTCTGTCCATCAACACACGGCAGGGGCAGCAAATGCTGTGCTCTTTTGTAAAGTGTTTAATAAATCCTTTCCTTGTGGAGACAGTTTGCAGTTCTCAAGAAACAGGTAAAATTGCTGCAGATACCAGACATCCTGATATTTGCTGGGAAGCCTCAAAACCTCTCAGCTGTGCTTTCTGGTTTGACTGTTATATGAGATGCCATGATGTCATGTCTCCTATATCTTCAGAGAGAAGGAACAATGCTGTTGAATTTTATGCTGCTTTACCAACATAGGCTTTCTGAAAGGAATGTGAATTAATCATGAACAGTCCATTTTGCTAATGTGTTTTGTGATAGGGGAGAGAGAGAGAGTGTGTTTCCTTTTGCTTTTTACTTTTTGGGTTGTTTGACTTCGTTAGAAGTTGAATTATACTGTTTGTTCTCACTCTAAGAAACATGCTTCACTAACAAGTCATACAGTTATGATGGATATGTTCTGTAAACCCTTTTCTCCAGCACTTATTGTGCCACAGAGTTGGCACTGCTACCTATTGAGATTTGGTAAAAACATGACTTCTACCAGGAAGAAGCACTTCTGAGTTTAGTATAACAATACCAATCGTGGTTTATGTTCTGGCTGGCTTTTCCACTCACTCTCTTTTTCTAATTTTAGAAAATTTCTTAATTTCCTCTCTGGTAGTGTTGTCCTTTTTATGCATGGGGCTTAGAAAAGTTGTCTGAGAAATTCTAACAGTATTGCCAACTATTATTAAGTATTTATTATTATAAAGTATTATACCCCAACACAGGGGTAATAAGCTTCTCCTCTCCCTATATGTGGTGCACCTGGTAATAAAGATGATGGATTACACCCTTCTTCTCAGGTCCTTTCAAATATCTAGGTGACTCAGTGCTCATACTCAGCCATATTAAGATTGGGTCACAGCTTGTCACCCTCTGACTCTTTGCAGATTCACTTTTAAAAGCTTTGTGAACTTGCATTTCCTTTTTCTTCTTTTTATGCTTCAGCCCGGAGTTAGCCTTCTGGCAGCTTCACTTCTCGCAGCTGCTTTGTCTTCTCTTTAGCTCTGTTTTAAATCACATTGTATTTCTGGAATCAACACCTACAAGGTTATGACCTCTTCAGTGAACTTGAAGAACAGGCTATTCTGTGGGTTTTAGTCTCTCAGGGTCATAACTGCTGCCTCTGCTGTCTGGGAGTAGGGCACATCAAAGTCAACTGTCCTATTTTTTGGCATTTAGACTCGAAGTCAAAAAAAGAAGTGTGGCTGTAGCTTTGGGAATTTATGCCTCCCAACCCATGAGTTCTTTTAGGTCAATGAAACAAAAATGCCAACTGCTATGGACATGATCTTATATCCCTGCATCTCCTAAACTCCTGGCTCAGCAAAAAGACACTCAGGATTGTTTCACATGCAGAGGCTGGTCCCCAAAGAGGTTCTCACAGTGCCTCAGATCTCAATCTCTGTCTCTGCCCTTTTCTTCATGCCAAAAGACCTTTGAGTGCAGAAATTTCAAAGAGAAGCTCATCTGAACACTGGCTTTCTGTTCTCAGGCTGACAGCCTTGACTCCATCTGTGCAATCAAAGTGAAAGAGAAAATCTTTAGCACAGCCCTGTACCATCCCAAGGCAAAGAAACTTTTCACTGTAACACCCTGTGTGAATCTAGCACATGGAGCTTGTGACCCCTTGATGATCTACTTTATGAATTAGCATGCATCCCTTAGTGTCTTTGGAGCAATCACACTGTCGAACTTCTCTGGATGACAGTTGGTGATGTTCAGCCTTCCTTACTGCTATTCCCACTCCAATAGGATTTGAGAGAGAGATTCGTCTTTGATCCCATTCTTGACTTCTGAACCCAAGGAAGCATAGGTGTTCTTACAGTACTTCAGAAATCCACTCGGAAGCCAAATTCCTCTCTCTTCTTTACTTGTCTATAAATTATGCCTGGAAATGACCTACATTTATTTGTAACTGGTTGAGAATCCAGTGGTACTGCAGTAGATGGTTATTCAGAGCTAGAAAAGCTTCCAAATTTTATTTTCAAACTGCAGACTGTGAAGTGTGATAAACAGTTGCTGATATTTATTGCATTTCTAGTTGTAAAAGAAAATGTACTATTTGAAGCAGCAGCCTTACTGTGTTTGGAGTATAAGTTATACATACAGAGCATTACTTACATTTCTGCACTACCCCTAATGAAGAAAGAAGAAGGGAATTCAACATTTAAAGAATTATAACTAAAAGAAAAGCTCTAGAAGTTGGAAAATCTGCTCTCAAAATTTACTCACCTCATTTAGGAAGATGGGGTGATTTAAAATGCCATTTTGAGATTGACATGAAAATTTGAAGACTGTATCAGCGACTGTTATGTAAATGGTTCTTGAAAAGTCTCCGGATCATTTACTCAGAGGTGTATTTAAAGCAGGAAATGAGTTATTCATGCATTGTTTCATGAACTCCTACTATGATTATTTTTTTTTCCAAGCTACTTGAAAGGAAGCTCAAAGAATTATGAGCACATAGAAACCCATGTAATAAACAAGGACAGCAGAGTGGATATGAAGGTGACATGAAAAAGAAACCTGGGAATAAATACTGAACAAACAACTGATACAACAAAACAAGCTGAATGGAATTGCTGAGCAAAGCCCCGACTTAGAATTTTTTTCACTGAATGTCAGAAAGTCTTTCAGTAATTTCACTTGAAAACAAAATTAACACTTCAAGCTAAGATATTTTGTTAATGTCTCCCTGTCTTTGGCATTGATCTAGGGTTAACTCTTGCTTAGGAAAGTTTCTGGACTTTTCATAGGGTATTGTGTGCTTTAAATCCTTAATGAATGATATTTTTTTATGCTTAGAAGGTGAAGTGGCTTTAGCTATGAAAAAGACTCTGGTATAACATGACAACTGAATATCAGAAAAGATGCAAAAACCTATTTAGTCAGGACATTACTGCTTGTTGTGAGGGAAAGGCTTTTAGGCCTTTTTTTTTTTCTTGCTCCCATGAAGTTGTGTGAGAAAGTCATTGCAAGTGAATAACCTGAGCATGGGGAAGCACAGAGAGACATGAACTTTGAAAAGATTTAGCAAAGCTAATTTTATGAGGTTCATTTACACTGGCAGGCGCTTTTCTGATATAGGATGCAGAAGAGCTATTCAGTTTCCGAACTTCCTGCTCTTTCAGAATACTGTGTAACTTTGGACAGTGATATAGGCCTTCGTTTGTTTTCCACCTATAAGAGCAAATGTTATTCTTTCCATTGCATAAAGCCATTAGAAAGGACCAATCTACTACGGGGAGCTACTTAGATACATCAGTGATTTGAACCATATGACTGCCTAGATAATAAGCAAGGAGAGACTAATCCTTTGCAACAATAAATATTATTGCTGACCCCAGGTTCCATAATAATGTATTTGTGATTTGATTTATTCTTTCTAGAAATCTTTTTAATATGTCTTTATTGTTTCTGATTTAATTAATCTCTGTCCAGCTCTTAAGTTTATTGGGATCGTTATGTTTATACTATACACTAGTTTATACAGCTATAAGATTATTGTAGCACAGGTGACCTTTACCTGTTGTGTACCTTTGGTTACTACAGTTTCCTTTCTATTTTATCTTATTTTATTTTATTTTTAATACTTTGTTAATTACCATGTTCCTCAGCAGTATCTTAAAATGTGGGAAAAGTCTTAAAAGTCTGTGGGAAGCATCAAAATGAAAAATATGTTGGTTCAAAATTACCACAAAGAAAACCCTGTTTGCTGAATGGGCTGTAATTGCACAATTTGTGTATCAGGTTCATGTTGGAAGCTGCATCCATAACAGAAAGTCACCGTGGCATATGTTCAATTGGCTGTTTCTACTCCTGTTAAAATGTAATTGAAGTATTAATCTTAATACAGGCTATTATTTCAGATCAGATTCATTTCTGAGTTTACAGATACAAGAACCATCTTGAATTATTTGTTCTCAAAATATCTTTTTTTTTTACTGCTTATTATTTATTGCAGGCCAGTTTGACTAGATTGAAAATAAAGTCTGGAAAAGGCTAAATGTTGACTGTGATGAAAATATATTCTTATATCTAATGAACCAGATAGATACCTAGAGAGAACAGACTTTTTAACGTGGAGAGGTTTTCGAAAGGTGTTGACTTCTGCTCTCTAACAAACCAGCTTTGGCAACAAAAGGAAAGTTATTTAACTTGGTGTAATCAATGACGTGACTGTGTCCAGTTCTGGGCCCCTCAGTTCAGGAAGGACAGGGAATTGCTTGAAAGAGTCCAGCGCAGAGCCACAAAGAT
>JAVHNF010025434.1:0-16423 GCA_034783455.1 Micropsitta finschii | reverse complement strand
CGGCTGATTTTGATGGCCAGATATAGTTCCCTTACTCCACATGCTCTGACTCTTATTTGTTTCCAAAGGGAGAAAGTTGGGCCCTTAAATGGGTTTCTTCAGTTTTATGTGTACATAAATGCAATGGTATGTATTGAAGATACATTTAAGGAGCATGATGTGTGCGAGTTGCTGGCCCTGGACACAATTCATGGCTATACATGCAGCACTGACCCTTCACAAAGCAACATAATAGGATTACTCGAGAAAGGAATTCACCAAGGGTTTGTCACATCCTAAACACAAACCATGTCTCCAGCAAAAATCTTCCCTATGGAAGGTCCTTTCAAACACTCAGGGAAGCATCCGCATGGATTTTAAGAGAAATCAGTTTTCAATAAAGTTCTGCAGTTGATTTAAAATTTGCATTGCAGGGATATAAACTATTACACTGCTATGGAGCAGCTGAAATCCTTCCAGAAAGGACAGCACTCCCTGTTACATTTTATAAGTGCTTGATATAATTGTGCTCTGATGTGCTGGTTTCCCCCCTCTTTGCTTTTACTAGGGCTGCACTCTTCCAGCAATCCCTAATTCTCTCTTATTGTTACTTTCTTTAAGGAAACACATCAACGTGCAGCTTCATACTCAGGATCATTCCGAAAGGCTGGAGTTCATTTTTAATATAACTAGTAATTTTTGTCCTGTAAGCAATGTCACTGAAGTTAGTTACTTACTTGAGAGGGTGTTAACAGGATTAGGCCACTGAGAGCTCATTAAACCAACTTATCCTGCAAAGAAGCAAGAGCTCGAACTGCTGCTGAGTTCCTCGGAGTCACCAGATTGCCCTTTATGCCAAAAATCATGCTGAAAAAGTCACTACTTTTATGATCTAAACCGATATTAAAACAAAAGAGACAGAGAAAACTCAGTAGCTTTGACCGGTGTGTTTAAAACCAACAAATAACTGCCCCAAGCCATGAGAAAACCTGGTGAGGGTACACACTGAAAGCATCTTTAGGTTTTACACCCTCCTCCTTTCAGCCTATTAAACTGCTTTAGTAACTCCGAGATGCTGCGATAGACAAAGACTCAATGTGTGTGTGTGGCTTTTCAAACAGTTTTCTCTGAGGAGGAAAATTTCTCCTTAAATAAATTCCCCTTCTCTATTGAAACAGGTACTTAAAAATCAAACCTACCCATGGAAGCTGCTCTTTATTTCTGCAGTAACACACAGGACATCGTTGCACGGCAGCGTGTTCAGTGGTTTAAGTTACAGCTGATGAACGAGAAAACTCATTTCAGGCAGTGATTTTCCACAAGATAAACCTTGGGAAAGTAAAGATTTATTTTATAGGAAAAGCAATAGTAGTACTACGAAGGGCTTGGCGGTGTGGGCATCTTTAATTGCTCCTTGAATTAAAGCGCTCGACAACATTTTCATGTATTCATTTTATACATCTTTTTGGGGCTGAAAAATACCAGTTAAAGTTAGAACATATGTCTGTTGGCTTTAATTACAGCTGTCTTTTTTCCTACAGAGAGAACAGCACCTCATGAATACAGTAACAATGGAATAACACAGGCAACCTCTCCTGGTGACTTCTGTAGCCTGTTACACAAGACAAACACTTGTGTATTTTCGGCTGTTGCTGTTGCCATTGAAGTCAATGGGGCATGAACCCCAGTGGGAGCAAGAACAAGCACTTTCTGATACAGATGTGACAAAATAATTCAAGGCACTCTGTTTCCAGGCATTTCTGAGCTGTTTTCACACAACGTTTAAATAGAACACACAGTTGGCTATGCATATGTGTGTGCACACGAGCTTTAAGTTCAAATCTTCTAAATACCTTATAATTTCTTCACTAATATCAGGCACTTGTAGAAAATTACTTGTGCTTTAATGATCAGCCCTATCTGTGTATTTTACCGGTGCAACTAATTTCATTGAAGCCATCGTGCCTGCTTGTCAGGGTGAGTTAAGAAGGAGTGGCTCAAATAATACGCCGCTATTTTGATCTCGGATACAGTTTATTCCCTGCAGTCTCCATCAGTTTTAACTTCTCAGAGTGTTCAAAATGTAATGCCCAGATCTAGTTCACCTTTAGGAAAACAACCTGTCTTCTTTATGTTGTAAAAGCAAGTTTTGTGTTATATTTTTGGATTCATTATTGGTCTCTTCCATCTTAAAAACCAGCCTTCTGGAGATGCCTTAAATCTTAATTACAAATGAATGCATTTTGCATGTATACGGTGGAAATAAAAGCATACGAGGCTGCTTTCACAAGCATTAAGAAGGGGAAATCATTGCCTCCACTTCTGCCCTTTGTTCCCACGCTGGTTTCTTGAATTGAAAATTGCAATACAACATTCTGGCTTTAACTCGGGTGCTTCGCTCTGACTGAAGCTCCTTTCATCTGGTTCCTGACCCAAATTAACTATCAGTCTGCCCGCGTTACCAGGTTATTTCAGCATGGCTGGTAATTGCCCTTTCTGTAATTCTATAATGGCAGATTTAGTACTGAATAATGATACATTACAGAGGAGAGCAACTGCCTATGGAAAAGAAGGGCCCTTTAAAATCATGGCTATTTTTTTTCTCCATGTTAAATAAATGTAGAGCTGATCTAAAGCACATCAGTGACACAGTTCTGTGCTGTGTCAATGTTCCTCCACATGTAAGCTTACAGATTCCGACACCGCACTTCAAGGTGGAAGGGCTGAAACTCTCCCTCTGTATTTTCTTATATCATCATGCACAGGTAAGGGTAAATGTGTTTGGTTTAGGTGGAAATCTTGCTGAAGAAAACAACTAACCTGTATTCTCTGTGCTGTTTCCATGTGCGGGTCACATTCACGACTGGAAATACAGGATTCAGGGCAGACTTTGCATTTTTGTTGAATAAATCATTTGCAACCAAAACATTTCCATGTCCACGCTGCTTGCAAAGCTGAGGCCACTGAGCCAGATTTACCAACAGAATTCCACAGAGCTAATAAACCCCTTTTCTTTCTAATGAATTATTTCGTCACTTCACTGTCTACCGGTTTCTCTTTGCACTTTAAAGCAACCAAGCAATTTAACCCGTGCTTTCCTCCAGCAGAGACCTCAGTGTTTAGACTTTTCCATAGTGCTTTTGTAGGATTCAGATCACACTGCAGAAGCCCTCGTGTGCAATGTCTGCAGCCAGACTTGGTCTCCGGGCTGGGGAGGGAGCCTGAACCTCAGGCTGTGAAGCCCTGGGCTGCAGTGCTGGTCCCTAAGTCTTTTTTGCTGAGGGTTTTTAGCCTCTTGCTCAGCAGCCTGGTGTGGTACTACAGAGAGTGTAACAGGGGAAGGCAGTGAACACTGACATCAAATCGGTCTCTTGGCTCAGTTGCTTATTGAAAAGAGGGAGTGCCTTTAAATGCATGAAGATTTCTCGCTTCTTGATGGGAAAACATTAAGGCTGATGCTTTAATCTCACTGTATAGCCCCGGGTTCAGGGCTTAAAGCTAAAAGCTTGCAGTTCCAGCTCCTGCTCTTTTTGCAGAGATTTCTGACAGGACAAAATGCAGCTCACAGTGGTATTAATCCCCTCTACAGCCTCTCTAGCAGTGACACCTTCCCATACCACCCAGGCTCAGCAGTCCCAAGGCTTGCGGCAAGCAGAGATAAGGCAGCCCTTGCTCCCCGGAGCAGGAGGAGCTCCTAATTGCTGGCATTTATTACCTTTAGGAAATCTGGGAGACAGCCTAACCCAGGTCTTTCCTGTGTTTCACTGCAAGACAAGGCCCACCGGCTTCAGCAGCTGCAGGATCAGCCCTGAATTTTGCCATCAAATCCGAAGGAGCTGCACGCCTGGGGAGGCAGATTTAGGAATCCAGATTTGTGCTGCTGCAATTAAGTGCAAAATCTGGCCTTAAAAATCCCACTGATGTAAACAGCAGGGCTGCAGGTCAGCACCAAGCACACAGCCCGGGATTAGCGGCAGCTCACTACTGGAGCAATTATCTTCTGGCAAAGCCCAAAATCTCCCTTGTTAAGCAGCCATGGGGCTCTCGGTGCTCTCCCTGACACCTGTAAAATGCCAGGTAAGGCCACCAAGCCGGAGTTCCTAGAGTTCCACCGAGAGAGCAACTTAGTGAGCAGCGTGTGCTTAGTGTTGCATGGAAAACAAATCTCGGAAGAAGAGTCGAGACTGAGCAGAGTGGCAGGACCTGATGTTTACTGGGAGAGTTAACTGGCAATAAAACCCGGTGTCATGATGGCTCTGAAGAGTTACATTTGTTTTGGAATTTACTCCTTTAAAAGCATGACATTTTGTGTAGACACAAGATCTATAACCACCTATATAAAAAGGGGTTTTAGTATCTCTGAGAACAATGGGCTAGATTCCGCGCTGCTACTGCAGGACACATCTTGCATTAGGACTGTAGGATCAGAGCTCAGTGAGTAATTCAATATTGGTTATTTCAGCAGCTTTGACTTTGATGAGCATAAAATAAGATTTTCTTGAATCCATTTGTTAGAAGACCTTTATTTTAAATGCCAATCTCCCTCTGACAGGCTTATCCTTAACATTTGCTATTGGAAATTCAAGCTGGTTTGGTTTCTTTGGGCAAATATGATTGCAGAAATTATTTTCTTTGCCTTTTTTTTTTCCTCTGCCATGTTTGCCCTCAATTCCTTGTTTCCAGGACCGTGTCAGTCAGTACGAGGACAATGGCACAGGGAAAGCGAATTCACAAATCAACTTGTTGTAAACATGAAATAGAGATGAAGAAAGACCATTTTGGTGGCTTTTGTCCAACTTTATAACAAACATCCAGCTTAATCCTCAGACTCTTCACAGAGAAATAAGGCTTTCTCTTCAAATTCCTCTCCCCACTCTGCTTCATGCCACAGTTTAACAAAAGCTCAGATTTTACCACCGCATCCAGGCAAAATTCCCTTTAGCAAAGATAAAAGAAGGTTTACACAAGTAAAACTTGAACTGTTGAGGATAACATTTCTCTTCTTCACATCCGGAATAAAAAGTGCAATTAACGATGCTGGGTAACCCCCCAAATTAACTTAAATCAGGGTGGGATTGGGAGGGAATATGGGAATTTACTTATCTCCTTCGGCAAAAGCCTGGCTTTCCTGAAAAGAGCAGTCACAGGAACTAATGGGATCAGTTCTGATTTTACCTCCGCCCTCTGCGCTGCAGCTCTCAAAGCCCTGTTGTGCATTTTCATCCCTCCCCAGGCTTTTCCTCCATACACCGGACATTGTTGTGAGGCTTCCCACAAGCCACCCATCCCTCCTGGTGAGCAAGGAACCACACTTATTTGTAGGCGCCCTATTTAAATCAGTGCCATAACGTTAGAATATATCAGCACGTTAATGTGAGACATCCCATCGCAGTATTCTTGTTACTATAGGAGCAAAATACATGTAAATATTTAGGTGGCTTCCTTCCAAGTGCAATGGGCAGCTCTGAAAGCACCCGATGCCCTAAGCTGGGACATGCTCTGACACACGTGGAAAACCCAGGCAGGTGAGCAGCCCTCCCCTATTTCATTTCATGCCAAGATGTGCACTGCTAAATACACACCAGTGTTGGTGGGGCTGATGTCTGACTGCTTAGGGGAATAATCCCACCAAAGCCCTTCATAAATGTTTGCAGGATCAGGCCAGGAACGATTTGGGAGAAAGTTTGCCTGCTTTCTTTTGTTTCTTTTCAGTCTCTGAGTGACAAGATGATGTGTAAGAGGTCTGTCCCTGGAGATCCCATGCGTTACAGACAGACAACAGCCATAAAACTGCCCCTTCCCTACAGGTCTCCGAGCTCTGCTTTTTCTGCAAGGCCTGATTTCATGTTTATGATGGTTGGAGACAAGTAGAAGGAAGGCAGAAGGAGTCCTTCCCTTCACTTTACTATGTAAAGAAATAAGCTTTAGGAACAACTGCTTAGCTGTTAAACTACTATTAGACAGAAGAGGACATTTTAGGTCAGTGAAAATACACCAAAACAAAAATCCTAAAGGCTGCATCAGTTATAAAAGAAACCCATGGAAAAGGGCTGGATTTACCTCCCTGCTTCAAGGGATAACGATGCTAAAATGTATTCTGAGTGAATACAGAATTTAAATAGAATGTAAATGTCTCTTTCTTGCTTTCAACTGGAGATAAATTGGTTTAAGTCATTTAGAGCACAGGGTTTCTTGCCTGACATTAGTGTATGGAGTAGCCAGTTGTCTCTGTGCTGTAGTTTATTCATTGCTCGGGAGAAAAGTAACAAATATTGGCTACCCAGCAGGAACTGTTTGAGAAAACCAGATACGTGCTGCAGAGTTTGGCTGTGTTGCTAGTCCTTGTATAAGCAAAATGGGCTGTTTCTAAAACACTGCGCTCGCCTGAACCAGGCCTACAGATGGTATTTGTACTAATCAAGCACAGCCTGCCCTCCACAACATCCGTGCCAAGGCCGCTGCCAAGCTTGCAGGCAGACAGTGCAAATTTATCCCACTTGGGAAGAGTGTGGAAGGGGGGAGCGCTGGTTGCTGCAGAGGCACACCAGTGTGGGTAGAGATCCTAATTCCCCCTGTTCAAAACTTCCCATTAGGGAACAGAAAGGAAACCTTATAAATCCTCCTTATAAATTCCCCTCAGCTCCAAACCCCTTTATGAATCTCTCCAGCCTGAACCGTGCCATGCACCCTCCCACCTGTGGTCCCTCCTGCTTTATGGGAAGCGGATTCCCATATAGGATGAGTGTCCTTAGGGTTTCCTATGGGCTGAGACCAGTATGATATCCTGCATCCACAGCAGTCACTGCATCCACAGCTGATGCACTGGCATGGCCCAAACCTCCCCATGGCTAGCTTCAGAGAGAAACCCTACAATGGCGCACTGTATTTAATCCTGTGTGCTGTGGGAAATGGAGACAACACAAATAGGCTTTATTTTCCAACATAAAAAAAAGCTACACCCTTTGGTAATATGTAACTACCAACTTAAATCCATTAAAAATCTGTGTTCTGTACTGTACCGCTCACAAACAGAGCCAAAGCTGTAAAAATTCATGAAGGAGTCAGTACCAGGCTGGCTGGGGTTACAAAAATCTACAAAACCTGCTAGAAGTCACAGTTTTCTCCATGGAAGTCACGGCCATAACAAATATACCACACAGCTTGCTCTCTAATCCATTCCCAGGAAGCTGCATTGTATGAGGCTGAGTAGACCTCAACATCCAGCAAGGTCGGGAAGCAGCAGGGGCAGAGAGGAGGGTGAGTGAGGATGAGATGGAGGCAGGGTCCCACTGGACCCCAAAACGTCCCTGACCCTCTAGACCTGGGTTTGCCCCGTGCTGGATGATGCAGAGCTGGGAGTTGACTGAGCACACTGGGAAACAAAAGCTGCTCCTGGAAGAAAAGGGCTCCCTTTCATTTCCGTTCCCCGTGTCAGGCAAAAATTAATGGCTAAATGAACCTTTCTCTGATGTTGTCCATCATGCAAATACTGGCGGGCAGGAGTCAATATGAACTTTAAACACACCTGACACAGGTGGCTCTGGCTTTTCAATGCTAAATGGCCACCGGCCAACAATTCACGGCGCAGTATAAAGGGATCCTTGTGGCGAGCAGCCTTCCCTCTGTTTATATTTGTTATTTCAGAATGAAGCTATTCATCGGGGCTGAGATGAAACTGCCCAGGTGAAT
Source organism: Micropsitta finschii (assembly GCA_034783455.1). Lineage (NCBI taxonomy): Eukaryota > Metazoa > Chordata > Aves > Psittaciformes > Psittacidae > Micropsitta > Micropsitta finschii. The sequence continues at coordinate 8,755 of JAVHNF010025434.1, read as the reverse complement.
AACTTCCTGAAACCCATAGCTCCTGCAGGAGTGAGACCAAAATCAACCGCAAAATGAATGTGGTGTGTGAGTCTGAACATCAGAGGGAAAGCACGGGAACTGGAGAGGTGATGGAAGGCAGGATGCGACTGGGAGGAGATGTCTGGTTGTCTGGACCCCTCTGCCCCAGCATCCTTGTCCCAGTGTCTCTCCCAGGCACTGGTCAAGCTGAATCATTGCCCTGGGGATTTTTATCCAGCCAGTGGTCTTCTGGTCCTTTGGGCCATGTCCTTCTGCCAATGGACCAAGAGTGACATAGCACGGATGGAAAGCAGAGCAGTGGATGGTGTTATGTGTCCTGATTTTAGCAGTCTGTGGGTTTTTCCTATAACAGGAATCTGAAATAGAATTGAGGCTGTTCTCAGATGGGATTCAACAGCATTGCTCTTTCCCCATAAAGCACTCACAGCTTATCTCCAGGAAAGCAGATGTAACCCCATCTTCTGCAAGTACTTCATACCTCTGCAATTTCAGTGCAAGCCCCTGCATTCATTTTCCCCATTTGGATGAAGCAAATCCTACTCTAAAATCTTTCCATCAATATAAAAAAATAGACTGTGCTGTATCCCAAATAGACACAAAGACAAAATATTTTGGTGTGTAGTCACCAAAATAACTGTAAAGGGGATTTTGTAAGAAGTTTGGGAAGTTTTCTTTCAGCTTATGCAGAGAAAAATCTTTCCATACTATCAGAGTTGGGATTAATTTATCACCAAGCCCAGGAACTGTTCCCAATCGGAATTAGCCACACTAATGTCTGGAGCTGACAAGCACAGCTGCAGCAAGCTCACTCATGTTTATCATTGTAATTTTTCTTGTCTTTTAGCAGTTTGTACCCTAATGGAAGAGCTAAAGCTGCTCATCTTTGCTCTTCTGTTGCAATGGGTTTGTTCAGACAATAAAGCACCTTAAGGGCTGGTTTTTAAGCTCTTGATGGGATCAGTAGTAGGTGCAGAAAATAGCTGCATGCCTCCAGTCTTTTCTAGCTGTTCTTTTAGGAAATCTCTGGAAGTCAAGTACAGAAGCTGCATTCAGTCTCATCTTTCTCTGTGGCTTGATTCCTGTTTTAGTGCCTGCTTTGGAAAATAGTAGCAAAGGATTGGAGAGACAAGCCTTAACTGAATAGGGAAAACGAGCAAAATTTAAAAGAAGGAAACCTGAATTTAGCTGGTGTATATATACATGTATATATATCTATTTCAAATATGGTGACTAGCAGAAAGAAGGTATCAACCGAGGCAGCTGGCAGAGATGGGATATTATGGCACCAAACAATGTTTTATTTTCCTTGATGCATGTGCCGGTTGGAAGTCATTCTGCCTCTGAAAAGGAAATGTACTGACGGCATGAAAATCTTGTTTATTCAATAAGAAATTGCCATAGATCAAACTGGCAGGTTATCAACTGGTGTGTATTAAACTTCCATGCTGTGCGCGTGGTATAATCTAGACCTCAGGGGTTACACCAGGGCTCAACCTTGGTTGCAGACAGATCTCTGCAGTGGGACCCATGGCCACATTAGTTCTTTAGGGCTTTGCTGTGGCTTTGGGCCTATGTCCTCATTTATTTTGCCCATGGAAACCATGGAGCAGGGTGAGAAAGCAGGTCTGACTTCTGTCTCACCTGCCATGGGAGTTGGGAGACAGCCAGGACAGGCATCTGGACCGAGGACTTGGAAGCAATTCCAGGTCCTGTATTTTAGGCAGCATAATTGGTCAGTAATGTATTTCTATCCTCAAGCTCATTCCGAGCATCATGTGTACACTAATTCAGCTGGAATACATCCAGATTATCTATCCATTTATACAGGAAAACAGCCAGAGGCAGACCTGCCGAGGAGACAGCACCGGTGGCTGCCAGATGTCGAGTATCCCGCAAGATCCCTGTTTGGCTGGTGGCCCTCATCCTGCCTGCTTGGACCAGGCACCTCTGCCAGACACGAACCGCAGCACCTGCCGCAGGGTCCCTCTGCTCCCCCCCAGCCTCCTGGCCCTGTCATATGTTGGGATTTGGGGAGCTGCGGGAGGGGAGAAGCAGTGGGGAGGGATGGAGAAGAAGAGGGGAATGGATTGCAGAGGGACAGAAGAAAGGGGGAGGAACGGGGGCTTCTCCCAGTGTTTGCATCGCCTGGATGCTCATCGCAACCCCGAGGGTATTCCCCCCGTCCTACCTGTATCCACTTCTCAAGGAGGAAAGCGCTGTGCTGGCAGCCTGGCTCTGAATCTCTGCTGCTCCCCCAGGTGGGAAAACCCAGAATTAACTCAGGAGCAGCCGGCAGAGGTAATGCACTTCCAGCAAGCCAAGGACCGAGGAAACACTTCCCCACCTGTTCCTTCTGACAAATCCATCTCACAAGGCTCTGGGTGTGTGCGTGAACTGCTCATTCAGACCCATGCTACATTTTCTCACCATTTTCCATCGCGTATAACTACGTTTCCCTCAGTCACCCGTGGGGATTAGGATACTCCTCGGATACTGTTAATGAGCTAATGGAGCCCTTTACCTGCAGCTACCCAGCAGTCCAGCCCAGCAAAGCTTAAAGGCTGTCTGTATTTTCAGCTGTAGAAGAAGGAATGAGGGAAGGAATCAGTTCAAACAGGGAAGCAGCTGGGAGAGGAGCAGACTTCAGGATTTCTTTTGGTTGATATTTCTGCAGGGAAGCTGTGAGGGAAAAAGCAAGAAATACTCTGGCAGAGCAAGGAGAGGGAAAATAACCAAATGAGACTGCTTGTTAGGGAGAAGGGGAAGCAAATTAATTGCTTTATCACCTTTGCTTCTTTTCTCCCACCCTTCCCCACTCCACTTTATCTCTGATAGGTCACTGCAAATATCTCACTAAGGTTGTATAGCTGTAGACACACAGGTTCTTAGTCTGCTGGATGGCTGCAGGATTGGGGTGGCCGCTCTGTGCTCAGATGGGCAAACCTGCTGTGCCTGGGGACCCTGGGCTCTCCTTTTTTACCTTTTCATGCCTGTCAGTACCAAAGGTGAAGAACAGGCAGGTAGCAAAGGAGCTGGGGGTTTAGGTTCCTGCATTTGTGCTGACCAGCATCACTAAGCCTTGCAGTGGACTTGCAGAGCAGCCCCTTGTTCTGTACCAGTCACAAGTAAACACCTTGTGCTTCCTTTTCCCTCATGTCCATTGGAGGGCAAGGCCCGGGATGGATTGCTCTGCTGAGATAGGAGCTGGGGTACAGGCAATGTCTCCGTGTTGCAACGGTAACACTCCAATTAGAGCAAAGTCCTGATGCACAGACAGCGGAGGAAAGCCGCATCGCTTCCCTTTGCCTCCAGCATCTATGCTGCTCTCCTATAGCTGCATTCATTTCAGCTGTATGCCAGCTTGAAGGCTTCAAGGATTTTCCTGCAGTGACCTCTAAATCCCTTCGCTGGTCAATACGATGCATCACCATTCAGTATAATATCCTTCTGTCTGGTTTGAGGGTTCCAGACTTATTATTTTATGTTTCTGTACATTAAACTGCATTTTCCATTCACTGGCCCAGGCAACCGATGGATTCAAATCCCTTGTTCCTCGTTATTTGTTCCCTCTCCAGTTTTGTGCCCTCCACAAACTTTGGTAGTTTGTGGAGGTACTTTCATTCAAGTCATTTGCAGGTATTATAAATGAGGGAAGTCCCTTGGTGTTCTCATTTGTTGAGCCTTTACAGTACAGGATTACCTTTTCAAAGGAGGATGTAGGGTTTAGCAGCATGACTAGTGGATATTAATAGATACCTCTTGGTACAGAGCCTCTGAAAGACACTGCTGCTGCCACTGTGGCTTTCAGCTTTGCATAGATGAAGGCTGTGAATCAGAGCAAGGGCTCATGTCTTTGGTTAAAATTGCTCCAGAGTGTAAAATCTGTGAAAAATGGAAAGAGAAAAAGGGGAAAAGTAAGGCATTAGGAATAGTGACTGATTAGGGAATGGGAGCTCTTGTGGGAAAATAGGGATTTGGGGCACCTGGACTAAAGCTGCAGGTGCAAAGGGGAATTTGGATGTGGAATACGGACAAGACTGTAAAGGAAACATATTCCCTCTACTGATGCATTTCTTTGACCCTGCTTTGTGCATCGCCCTTCCCATCAGCTTTTAGCCCTGCTACCTACCCCTGGTTCTCTGGCAGGTATTTCCTCATGTTCCAATTGGAAAACCGGAACTGTAACCCCAAAAGCTGCAAAATTAAACTGGATCCCTGAGCCTGGTGTCTGACCCCAGCCCAGTGCCACCGTGGGGGCAAGCACAGGCCACCAGCCTGCAACAATGGCACGAACTCAGTTCGAGCCCGGATTCCTTATGGATATTTACAGCCACCACGGCACCACAAAAGGAAACAGAAAAGTCTCCCCATCAAGCACGCGGGTTTTATTCAACATGTGTTTTGGTTTGAAGCCAACCTGCCCTCCGTTGGTTTATCACTGTTTATTCCTGTCTTTCACAGCCTTTATCAGTTATCCCCATCAGACCTGTGAGCACCGCAGGGCTGAGTCACACAAACAGTGCTTTTATCTGCACTCAGATCTCAAATCAGGCAGCAAAACCCCCCTCACCTCGCTTCTATTTAGAATCCCAACTCAGGGTCTTAAGGAAAAAGGGACTTCACAAAGGAATTTCAGTAATTATCCTTCCCTTCCATCCCCCAGATGTTGTTTTGTATGATATAGGTACCTGTGGATACTTGAAAAGAGAGCTCAGAGCTGCCGTCTCTTTAATGGAAAGACTTTTAGGAAAGTGAACTTTAACTTTTAAACTTCCCTATGAAAAACAGATCCATGTTAAGTTTGATATCATTTGCCTCAGGATGATCTCAGCTCTTAAAATATGATGGGTTTAGGCGGATTAAGAGCCTATATTGTTGCTGAAGAGAAAGAAGGGTGCCTCTTTAATTGCAGCTCAAATCTACCTAACAATTGCCACATGTTGAACAAGATTTAAGAGTTATTAAATATGAAAGCCCCTATTGCTCCTCCACCATGAGCAGCCATTGGTTTTGAAACCTGGAAAGCACTAAAGAAAAGGGGGGAGGAAAATATAAAAGAACAAACAAAAAACCCTGCTGAAAACCTGAGGTTTTTTAGCATGAATTATGCAGAGGTACCTTTGCTGTCTGTGAAGGCTGAAGTTGGTGCAATGAATTTCTATCTGCAGCAGCACCCGCTGTGTTAACTGAAACAAACTCCAGGCAGGTCCGATAATCTTATTGCTAGGATGACTTTATACAACTTCACAACAGTCGTCGGTTTGCTGCCATCTGTTATCTGAGGTTATTTACGAGCAACGGGCTGGTAACCTGACCACAGCTGTGCTAAGCAAAGTCTCCTCTGACTCTGGAGTTGGCTCACAATCTGCATCTGCCTGTGTCTTGACTGCTCCCATGTCTCCCAGCAGCAAAGCCCTAGCTGCAGGATTAGATGAGCTCACGCTGATGGCATCAGTTTGGGTCACTTGGCTTTGCAAACCAAAACCACACCTAAGCCCAGGTACCAACCCCAGGGTAGGCAGAAGCCCTAAGGCAAGGCGAGCTGCACCCCTTTGTGCTGCAGAGGAGGTTTAAGTAGTGGGATGCTCAGGGTCCTCTCTGTGCCTAAGCGCTTCTGTAGGAAAGGGGCTCTTCTGCAGAGCTCTCTGCTAACTTTGCATCCCTCCATGCTGTACATTACTCTTTGCTGCTTAGAACACTGGTCCCAGAGGTAGCTCAGCTGGCTGGATCCCAGAGCCCTGACACAGGTCTGGAAGGATCTTCAAAGTGCAGCATTCTCTCCTTCCCCAGCTGTGCTCAGAACAGCATGGGCTGTTCAAGAGACTTCTACCATTGCTCTTCACCGTGAATTTTCCACTGAATGTGCCACATTCTTTTCTCTTTTCATGTTAGAGATAAACCTCCTGTGGACAGAAGCTCTGCTGTGCTGTGGTGCCTCTATGGGGATGGTCTGCATGGCTTGAGCTATCAGCTTCAGTCCCAAAGTAACAAGCCAGCGCATCCACTCAACTGAGACTACAGGATACAACTGTGTAGTAGGCTATTTATGTAGCAGACATAAAACAGGTCAAGGGAGTAAGAGGTGTTTTTTATAAATCATCTGTTGTAATTTGTAGAAAGTTAATGTTGGGTCAGATGAAGAGTTACAGCCACTATCCTGAAAGTAAAAGGAGAAAGAAAACCCTGGCCCATGATTTTCAGAGTGCAGTGATCAGATTTATTTTCAGATGTTAGCCCTCTACTCCCTTTCCATTGTGTGAGTATTTCAGAGAGATCTTCAGCCTCCAGCAGCAGGATTTTAACGTTATGGTAATACAGTTTTCATACAATACATTATTCATTTGTCTAGGTCTTCATTTAGTGATGCTGGCAGCTAAGCAGGATGGTATAGTTTAGGGCAGGGGCCACTGCAGGTCTTTGCAGTCTGGCAGGAGAACTCAGCTAAGCCTCTCAGGTTACAAAGGAAAAGCAATTTTCATTTTCCCTCCTGCTCAGCAGAGTAAAACCCAGCTCCTAATTTTCAGCAGAGAAATCACAATCGTTGGACTTTCTGTGTCTGATCTCAGACCTACCCCTCTAAATCTGGAGTTGCTTAAAGAGCTGGGAACACGGTTCCCTCTATGGGAAGGTGTGGGAAAGGGGAAAGCAGCTGGCTTTCTACCCCATTCTTAACCTTCCCTTTCTATTGGGCTAACAGAAGCAGTTTATTCCTCCCAAGAACCTTGTACTGTCTCAGCGTTGCCCCCTGACATACCTGCTGGGGAACGCTCCCGCAGCACATTCTCCAACCAGTTTCCAACCTCTCCTTGCCATAGCTCAGTGACAGCCTCTTCCCCTCACACCAGATCAGCTGCTCATGAAGCCAAGTCCTAGCTGAGGGGGTGGCAATGAAAAGAGGCCAGCAGAGAGGCAAACTTTTTCCACAGCCTAAAATCTCCTTGACTAATTGCAATTTGTGCTTACAAGGCAAAATTAACCCCCTTCATCCTTACAGTAGGTGGAAGCGTTGTTTAGAGTACGTGATTTTTGCCAGGAGTCCCAGGTTCTGCCTTTGTCCATTCTGCTGTGTTTCTATGGATTGCATTCCCCCAGACATGATGTTTTGGATATTTGACCAACAGGATCAGCTTCCAGAACAAAACCAAACTTTTGCCCTCTGATCCATCCCCATGATAGAACTGGAAAGCTGGAAGAACAATTTCTTGACTAATCGCCAGGCAAAGGGAACAATTGGGGCATTCAGGGAATAGACGAGCTTTCCTGAACTTTCACTCTTTGGCTCCACCTTTTTCCTCAATAATAAAAGAGATCTTCAGTTGTTGTGCTAACAATTATGTGGACAGGGAATTGGCATTGTTTCTTCTTCTTCTCCTTCTTCTTCATTTTCTTCTTCAACTTTTCAACTTTTCTTTATTATAAAATTCCAACTTCCAGCTGACCCTTGAATAATTGGTTTTGTTGCAAGGGTTATTTGAGGTCTAAATGAGCCTGATGACATCTGTTTAATTTTAGATGCCTGGAAAATGCTCGGAAATTAATGAAATCCAAATGTACGACAAACTAATAGAACAATTTTATTTGTTAAAAAAGATGGTGAAAATAGTTCTAAACATTTCAGGAAAACAAAAGAGATGAATGGGATTTGTCAGTGTTTAAATTGTACTTTATTATATTACATTTCAGCGAAATGCCCTCTCAACCTTGCACAGTTCGCTCGATTTCCTCGTCAGGCTCCTTCCAGCTAATTTGCTTTGACAGAAACAGAAAGAAAAGAACTCAAGAATCAAATGCAGTCATCCAATATTTGGGGTCTCGCTGCTGATTATAGCCAGATACAAATAAGAATGAATGGAACTTGCTAAAAGTAGGACCATGTTATTAATTCTTCATGAATATTTGGATGGTCATGGGAAATGGAGGAAGCCACACAAATCTCAGCCATGTCACAAAGTGAAGCTTGAATGCTCGCTCCTTTTCCAAACGTGCAGCTGAAATGCACGATTTGCTGGGTTTCTCTTTAGCAAACCTCAGTCCACCTCTCTGGGCTGCGGAAACATTAGGTGGCTTAAGAAAGCTATCACAAATCAGGAGTGAGGAAAGGTGATTTATCCATTTTATGCGCTTGATTTGCTACGTGTATTCTTTCGGAAGGAATGCTTAGCCAGAGGAGTTGCACAGACATCATGGATCAACCAAGGCACTATTTCCGCTGGCATTTGTAATGGTCTCAGTGCAACTGGTGCTGGGATTCTCTTTAACTACCACCTCTTGTGTGGCTTAAAACCCTCCAAAATAAATACAAATTATAGTTTATGGGAAAATATATACACATGTATAATCTACGTCTTTTTAGAGGAAATAAGATAGACCAACATGGGGGTTTATGGTACGTTTGTATACTATAGTATTTTAAAGCATGTGATAAATAGCAAATTGGGCAGCACAAGTGATTTCTCTTGACTCCTTGGTTGAAGTTGCCAGACAGAGGTATTCATATTGCAGGTCTACTTTTGTACCATGGCAATTCACAATTGTTGTTGCAGGTTACTTTGCTTTCTAGGTAAAGGTAACTAGCTCCTGTCACAGGTCAAAAGCTGTCTAACCTGTTCCCAAAATCTCTGAGCTCTGTTGTCAGCTAGGTTGGTACTTCCTCAAATAGCTGGGTATTTGAGTGGAGCACCCCATTTTGCATAGGAATTGCAGGCCATTTTTGATGAAATTCCAGGATTTCCGT
>JAVHNF010025428.1:904-13814 GCA_034783455.1 Micropsitta finschii | reverse complement strand
CTCCAGGGACCCTGCGGACCAAAATGCTGCAGCTGGTTTTAAGACTGGGATGGATTTAATACCGTAGGATAAGACACTCCTTGTCCACAGGCTCTGCTGCATAAAGCGGGCCTTAGAGAAGGTTCAGCTCAGAGCCAGATCCACTGGACTGAAGTTGTCTGAGATCTTCCAACCAGAGAAGAGGGAATATTTGTAAAAGTGCTTTCTTGAGGATGATAGAGGCGTGCCTGCCATGGGCACTGTGGGTCCTCTCTATATGCATTGTACATGGCATTATAAACACGACCTGTATCACCTGAGCTTCCCCTTATCTTAATAGGCAAGAGAGATGTCTCGGGGAATGCCTTTGTATGGCACGTGGTGAGGCAGAGAGTGGTGTCTGTTCAGGATGCCTGAGGTACAACGTAGGAAAAATGTGCATGGCATTTGCTTCTCCTGTGAACTCTCTTGCTCTGGGAGTCTTCTTGACTCATTTTCTTCTCTAAAACTACACTTAATCTCCAAATATCAGCAAGTTATTGATTTATTTTTGTGCCAGGCTGACAGAAAGTACCCTCCTCCAGCTAATGGTTAGGGTGCAGGTTATACTACATATTGCAGTTTTAGCAGCACATACTGAAGTGCTTACCTTGACTGACTCTTCCCAAACTGTGGCCCAGCATCTTATTCTCCCTTTTTGACCTGCAAAAGTAAGATTGGAAAGAAGGAGAATTTGAGCATTGCTGAATAAGTTTTGCCTGAACCAGACTATTTCATACGAAGCTGTTGTCCCTATTGAGGAGAATCAGATCTCTCTTCATAGAGACGAAAACATGCTCCTGATTTATTTTATTACATCACCCATGTCTTTGTTAACCCTGGTCACCTCAACCTCTTTTATGGCAAAAAACGCTCTTAGTTCTCAGAAAAGGCTTGTGAGGAATTGAATTCTCTTTGGTTTATAAGAAGCTGTGAATGGGTTCAAAGAAAATGCAGGGCCTGATGTTCCAAGAGGAGGGGTTTCTCCAATAATAGTTCAAATGGAGAGAGGCTGTTTCAGTGGTGGCTGCTTGGAGATGAAGGTTCAGCTCCCACTTCAGTGAGATCTGCCTGGGTAACTTCCCTTAAGTGGAAAGCTTAGAATATCTCAGTACACAGTGATTTAAATGCATCTTAATTAAAACATTTATTAATTTACAGATGTTTCCCTTTTGATTATACTTTTTGAAACAACAAAAAAGGAAGAATTTTCCTGAAAATACTAAAGGCAACCTTTTCCTTGTGCTGATACAGGAACACAGCATGTGCGAGTTTGCCCCTGTATCTGCCTGTATAAAGAAGAATGATAATCACAGTTTTCTAGGTAGAATTCAGCAAGTTTGCATGTTTGAGACTTGTAAATCATACTTTAAAGCACAAATATTGGGGGAGAGAAAATTATGGTGGCTTTCAGCTGGCTGAGAGGGTGTAAAAAGCAACCTAATGTTGAAAGTAGAAGAAAGCAACACAGGTCTGAGCTTTAAAGTGAAAGAGGCAGAGTAAAAATACAGGTATTGAATCTCTTTTAGGAAAAAAAACCCGGAACCACAACAAACCAAACTTCTTGTAGGCTGTAAAAGGCAGAAAAACCTTTTAGGAATATTTCTGTAGCAGTCCTAGTGTTTGAGAATCAGTGCTGGAAGCTAAATACCTTTCTGAAGCTATTTCTGTTTATCTATTTGGTAAGTAGCTTTGGCTTTAGAAGGTATATTCTGACTTCTTCTATATGCTTATATTTTGTTATGCTGATAAGGTGTTAAAGTTTTACCTAAACCTATGTATGAATAGTAGAGGGGCAGGGTAGCCTGCTCTGAAATGTGAGCTCTGTGAGGATGTTTCTTGGCATTTAGGTAAAGGTTTTAGCAGGTTTTCTGTGGCAGTACTTAAAAGAAAAAAGGGTAACATAAGTCAGCCTCTGACAAATATTTGGGTGTTTTGATCTCTGTTTTTGAAAGGTTCTCATTACATCACAGTTGATTTGTATTGAACAAATACCTTGTTCTTTAGGGCAGGATTTCTTTAAAAGCTAAATGATATGGTTTCCTATCAGCAGATCGTAGTTAAAGGTATGCACCTGTAAACACTTCAAGATAGTTTCAGCCAAAATTGTAGCTGGATACACTTACAGCCAAGAGTATTCCCCTGCCCAGTATCTTACTGCAAACCCTGTACCAGTTATGAGTAGCATCTTTCATGCCTCTTCATTGTCAGATGCTGGCATAGTGGGATTCTGGGACAAGAGACTAAATGGAGAAAGATTTGCATGTTCGTTATAATGGCTGTCAAGTTTAAAAGTTGCTCAGGACTCTGAATCTCAAAAATGGGGGGCTTTGTGGTGTGAGGTATTTTGGGGTTTCAGTTATAGACAGATGAGGCTGAACACATTCAGTATGTAAGCTTTTATCTAAATATAGCACCTCTGAGTATTTGTCACCTGTTTGGAGAATCATACTGAGCTATATAGCATACACTGGGGAGAAAGAATCCTCAGTGGAATTAATCAGAACTGTACTTACAGTGTAGTGACTGTAATGTAATGACTGGAAATGTTTGTAAGTGGGACAAGTATATGCACTTAGACTGTCATAAGTGTTTAATACAGTCATACTTCTACTATGCTCTGTAGTATTGATCTGTATCCTTTGCTTCCAAGATGCCAAATTCCATCCTTCCCCTATACTTGAGAAATCCAACTGAACCAGAGGAATAGATTCAGGCAGGGATGCTCCTGCTATCCCAGAGAGGCAGGAATGCAGAGCTCCACAGCCATTAAACCTGTAGTAAGTGCTCTACATTGTACCTAGGCTGTTCTCCCTCTTCCCCCATTGTTAGACCCCAGTTATTTATTGTCCTGTATTTCAACTTAGTGGAAGTCTTCTCTGCTTGACTGTAGTTTGAAGGCGCCTGAGGATCTGAAACTCAGCACAGTGCCGAAACCATGTTGTGCTGGGCTGACACCAGCTCTAACAACTGGCTCAGTAATAAACCTGAGTAAAAGCACTGCCTATGGAAGCAGCAGGTAATGGCTGTCTCCACGGAAGGATTAAAAGAAAGGTATGGTCTTAAATACATAGATCTGTTACTTGAATGAAATAAAATTGCTATTTTTTGGCGGCTCCTTGTTTATAAAGTATCTTATGAAGCACTTAGTTTATAGAGTATCTAAGGAGTAGCTGGAAAACACCCTTGAGACTTATAAAGACATCTTTCTGTAATTATTTATGTCTGAAAGGCTCTCTGAAGATGCAAAGAAAGGGTATCTTTTAACATTAAAATTTTGTTTTGGTAGAAAACCTACATAAGGGGAAAGTAAAAGATCCTCAGAGAATGCGGTTTTGATGCCCAATTGCCATTTCTAGTAGCTGATCCCTTGGAAGAACTTTAGCATGTTTTAATGACAGTCAGATCATGTTCTTTCTGCAAAGAAAGCCATTTCCAAACCAAATGGCACCACTGTGCTTTATTGTTTGCAGTTCCAGCAGTGATATTGCTGTTAGAATTACCATCCCATAGGCTTTACCTGACCCTAAAGCACATCTTTTTATATGCCAAACATACTGAGGCTACTGACAATTGGGGTGGGTGCAGAAATGGTTTTAAAATGCCAAATTCTGTTCTGGAACATATCCCGGTTCTGGATTACAAAGCAACATGGATTTATTGGTGGTCAAAAAGAGGTGGAACTAAAATTAGACTTAATTAACATGGATGCTGTTCAATACAGAGCTCTGGCGTCAGAGCACAGGGGAAGGTACTAGGGGAGACATGCTGCTGCTGGTAACTGGACACGTACATCTTCAGCCTCTGAAACGTGCCCAAAATCCAGTCATACACTGCCAGGTGAAGGAAGGGACCCATGACATTCATTACAAAACCAATTTCATAGAAGTAAGGAGGGAAATAAGTAAGAAAATAACATATAATAATAATAACAAATAACAATGAATAATATAAGCAAAAAAATAAATAACAATGAAATGAAGCATAAACCCACTGCTGTAGATATATGATAGACCCTCCTGGAAAAAGAACCCCTTTCAAGAAGCCTGAATTTAAGATTTCACATTCAGACCATTTCATCCCATCTTATTTCCTAGCAACATTTGTCTAACAAAAGCTGTTTTCCTGCCATTAGGGTCAGTTCCTGGTTAGCCTGTGCTTTATCCCCTTCAGAGAATAATGGGATCCTATTACTTCAGTTCCAGTCCTGAGGTTTAGACCTGTCCTGTCCCAAGACAAGCCTGGTTTGGGAACCTCCTCACTATTTGTTACTTGCCAGTAATGAGATGAACTTGAGGAATAGGAGGTACAAGATGCAACACATCTGTATTTCTAATACAAAAAGCTATGCAAAAGCATCAGAAGTGATTGTTGTGTGTATCTAGTCATCCCTGCTGTAAGGTCCTTCTCATGAAGAACGTTGCCCTGCACTGACATTGCTACAGCTAAGTGGTGGTACGTATATAACATGTATAATAAAATACATGTATTAGTATCTGAGAAGTTATTTTGATCAAGCTTTATAGCTTGATGCTTTCAGAGGTTTCTCCTGATGGGAGGAGAGATTGCAGCTTGCACAAATAGCAGGGATTGTAATAACCCATCATTCCATTTGTGCTGCCAAGGATCACAGCACAGTGAACGGAGCTGTGTCTGAAACTGTCATGTGAAGTGCTGTAGAGCAGATTTTGGTTTAAATCTGTGTGTTCTTTTGTTACCCACCCAGGCTGACAGTTCCTGCTGTAGCTCCTTATTGTTGCTTCAGTCTTTAAAGACATGTGCAGGAGTACCACTTTGAGTGAGGAAGGAGGCTCTTTCACTTACTGCATCCTAAGGAAACTGAACACAATGTAAGAGCTGCTCAGAGCAATGTTAATGTGTCTGTGACTTTCCAGTCTTGAAGAGCAGAAATCCAGCAAATACAGATCTGATCCTGTTCTGGGTCTGAACTGCTTCACTGAGTTATAGAGCTCTGCTTTGATGGCTTGCTCTCACTGTCACTCATGTTTCAGGAGGCTTCCATTGGATTGAACTCTGCTCTTTGGTGGTGAATCATCACTGCTTCCCCTTCCTAAGATCTCAGTTTAAGAACTGGGTGCTTTACCTTAAAAGATCATCCTTATCTTTGTCTCTTGCACATGGGGTTCCCCAGGCTGCCTGCCCCTGAGGCACAGGTCAGCACTGCTGTGTGATGTGCCATCCCATGGGACTGTCCAGGAGACACATCAGATGTTTACCCTGATAAACCAAGGGATCAAAGCCTTTTGTCTGTTTGTTTTTCAGTATCTAACAAAGAACTGTCATAGTGTGATCGATTTTCGCACAGTGGCAGCGTTGGCTGAAGGGGGGTCTAACAGGTCAGATGTTGCCAAAAGGAAAAGGTATGTGCCATGAAGAAACCAACCCGAAGAGCTGTCATGGGGATTTGGAGACACTGGTTGTTATCCCATAGATGAGGTTGTGCTCATTTGTAGTTGTAAAGGGTAAAAAATACCTTTTCATTTACCTGCAAAGCAGAAACCATCAGCAGTCTGCTGTGGGGGTGACATGGTTTCCTCATTATGGTATTGCTGTGTGTGCTACAGCATGTATGCATACAGACATGGCTGAATGATTAAGGAGCAGAGCTGGCGTCTTTTTAGGTCTTGGGACAGGTTACCCAGTATAGCATTGGGAACAGGCATCCCAAAGATCTGTGATACCTGCGGGGGGAGCTCTGCTCTGAAGAGCGCACACAAGCTGGACTTGGTTGGAGCTGCCTGGCTTCTGTAAGAGGGGGGACTCATTTGCAGGGACTGTCTTTCATGGTGTTACTCAAGTTCATGTATTCTGCTACTGCTGTATTCCTAGAAGGCCTTGTTTAAAGTAACCCACTACAAAGGCATATAACACATAACTGAGCATTTCCGTTTGGCACAAAATTACTCCCCCCTTCATTCGCAGAAGCTTATTTTCCAGTAAATATTTTTATTGATCTTTTTTTTTCTCCCTCCCCTTAAGGCTGCTGTAGTCGGTGATTTTATTCTAAAGCTTAGATTACTTTGGAGAGTAGTGCAGCAGCATAGTGTGAGTCATCATATTAGAATATATAAAGGCTGGAAGCCTCTACTACTGTGTGTAAAATGACAAATCCAAGTTTTAGAAATGAAAAACATCTGGTAAACTATGTCTTTTGCTTTAGTGTTACCAATTTAATGATTGAAACATGGTTTTTTTTGGTTGTTGGGGTTTTTTTGCATTCCTGTTCATGTTATGGTGAATGTGCTGCTGCCAAAGTCAGTGGGCTCTTCATAGCTATAGAGGAGCAATACAAGATACAGCTGACGATCTGCATTGCTGGTCTGAGGTTGTCCACCAGGCAGACTTGTTTTAGTGTGTACCCTACTCAGGGGCAGCATGGAGACCCCATTGGTCTCAGAAGTGGCATCAGATGAAGCCAACAGTGTAGAAATGACCTGATTTCACAGGATCTCACCAAATCATCAGGGTTGGAAGGGCCCTCTGGAGACCATCCAGTCCAACCCCCGGCCAAGGGAGGGCCACCCAAAGCAGGTTACATAGGAATGCATCCAGGCAGGTTTGGAATGTCTCCAGAGAGGGACACTCCACCACAGCTTCTCTCCATCCTGATTTGTCTGCCCTAGATTTGGCAAAATGGAAGGCAGCTTTTTGAGCCGCGTGGTTAATACTTTAGATGGGGAATGAAACTCATATTAATAAAGAGTTTGTGCAAATTGTGCATCTATTCAGTAAACAAGGCTGCCATCAAAAGTATCTGAAACTTGTCAGTGATCGTAAGATTGCCATTTGCTGAAAAGCACTCAGCATGAAAAGTCATTCTAACCTGGAAATGGATAGCTCTGGGGGGGGAGAAGGGATGTTTGGATGGATTTATCAGTAACTGTTCTAAGACTCTTCAGCAGTGGGGCACGTTTTGGAGAACAGCACCTTGGTCTTATTCACCTGGCTTCATTTATTGGTATTGACAGACACAGATAACAACAAATGGCTGAACTTCCAGTGGCTTTCCATTGATTGTCTCCTATTTCAAGTTTTCCTGCTCCATGCTCTTCAGTTAATTTTCAGTGTAACTCCAAGATAAACATTAATGTGGTTGTTCCACGTGTGCATGTGAAAATGGAAGGAATTATTGTACCATTACCGGTAGTTTCTAAGGCTGTTGGAAGATCAATTTATGGAAGAAATAAAATATTGACTGAGGAAGCTATAGATCTCCTTGATAGCACTGATGAAACACAGACAGCTTGGGGCTTGTTAGGGAGGCTTCGAAGAGTTATGGTCTCTTTTCATAGAGGAGATAGTAATGAGATTTATTTTCAGCAAAGATACTTTGTACACTCAGGGACAGTTAAAATTAAGCTATTCAATTGCAACAGAGTTGATGGAATAAGTGGCTTTTAAAAGTGCAAATAACACCTTTGTTTTACATGGAGTACAAAATCAATGGCGTTAATATTTACGGTGGATCTTTCAGTCGGAATGGAGCTGGTTTGAAGTGCCACTGGTTGACTTTCTCAGAGTTAAAAAGAACCAACTCATCAGCACCTTCCAGAGGGAGAAATGAAAATAGTTACTTGTGCAAAAGGAGGAGCCTAGTTCAGGGCCAATGCTCTGTAGTTGGAAAAGGTTTCAATCTGCCTTCTCTTTGGGGGTGGTTGTAGTGGTGGTGAGGTTGTACCACTGCTTAACCTAACGGGAAAGCTTACTCTTGACACTGCTTAGTGCAGTAACTGCGTGTTGTAGCTGAGCACAGCTATTAGTTTCTATTAGAAATTACTGGAGTGGGTTGCTTAGATGAGTACATGATAATAACAGAGAAGTCTTGATCAATATCCCACAAGTCACAAACAGGGAATGGGGCTTTCTTGTTTTGATTGCAAGAGATATTTGGAAGTTAAGTATCTTGTTAGCAGCCAAGTTACCTTTGTTTGGTTCTCGGTTGGTTTTGTATTTAGAACAGGAGTTTTATTCTATATACTACAGTTGCCTTTATCCAGGCAATGGAATGCCAACTTCCAAACAAATTAATTTCCAAGGTATTTAGCCTAAAGTTCTTTCTGAACAGAAGTGGACAGTGCTGAAGGTGCTGATTCTGTAAGGTCAGTATTGACATGCCTGAGTTGTCACAGTGTGGAAAACTCTGGTGAAGTTTAAGCAATTCAAGCCAGCCACCAAGGAATTGTTCCTATCCCACCAGACTGGTTTCCAGCCACCCTGGCAAACCTTAGGCACTAGACTTTGCTATGCACAAAGAGTTTCCTTTACTTCTGAGAGCTGGTCTACTTTCTCCTGAAGAGCAAAGTAAGCTGCCTTCCAGTCCCGCATCTGGTGGGGCTACTTCAGTGTTGGGGTTTCTTTATGTAGTTTGCTTTTTCTTTCAAAATAGCATGCTGTGTTTTGTGCAGCACTGAGGGGCTTGGTCTGGCAACTTTGTGTTCAGTTTTGATGTGTGAGTTCCCAGCCAGAGTGACAAACCAGAGCCCTTTCAGCTGGCTCCAGGCAAGGGCGAAGTTGATGTAGTTTTATGAGGTGGTGAAAGTCTCAGTGTTCTGGAGCAGCTGCAAAGCAAGGAAGATGTGTGCAACTTGCTGCTGTGGTCATAGCGCTGGAGGTGAGGGAATAAACCAAACCAGCCCCTTCCAGGACCGTAGTCACAAGTGCAAAGTCATTTATGAACTATTAGGCTTGCATGGCACTTAAAGTTGGCCCCTGAAAAGGACTTGTTCTTGCCAGGCCTGTTTCTAGGCAATGGTCTCAAATACTGACAGTATGAGGGCCCAAGCATTTCTTTCAAGCTCAGCATCCACTAAGTTTGCTTGGCTAATGTGTGGGCAATTTTATGTGTAATTTCTTGCAGAGCTACCCATTCCCACTGCCGCTTGTGTTTCCCATGGATGCTTCCCTCTGCTACATAGCAGGGTAGGATTAAGAGCTAAAGAAACATGCTAATTACTTAGTGGGATCAGCATCTGCTAATGAGCTGGGGTACTGCAATCAAACCCTGGCTGTAACAAATCTGCTTTCAGATAATTTGCTCAGAGCAGATTTTTGTCTCAGGGAACTAGATCCATGTTCCACTTGAAACAGGCCCATTATTAAAGCATTAATGAGGAGGGGCTTCTGTTCCAACAGCCAAAATCCCCCGGGCACATGGTCCTGTCCCACTGACAATGAGCTGCACCCATGTCCTGTACAAGTTTCTCAAGGGCGCTTGTTTTATTCAAAGAGAGAAGCAGCTACAAAGGTGATGAAGTGAAGGTGATTGTGCAGATGCTTTTGTTTATGCGTTGTCTCACTGGCTTCAGGTGGAGCATGGGTCCATTAATGCTGGTTCCAGACCTTGATCGTGTCACTGTTGATCAAGGACTGACTTTGGAAAAATGTTTGTCTCAAGTTAGTTTTGAAGCTTTGTAACTTTGAAGCATAAGTATAAGCTGCTCAGTGCTATGACAAAAGACAGACGGGGGGATCGTTTGCTTCCAAAAGGTTGTCAGATTCCCAGTATACTTGTACTGTGGAAACTGGGCTAAAAGAAAAGCAGGCAGCCCACATGCTGTTGCAGTATTATGAGATTTGTTATCCAAATAGCTCATTAACATCCAGCTCCAGAGAGAAGGCAGTAAAAATCCTATTTATAAGTAATATTCCTGTAGAAAAGTGTAGTTTGCAGCACTACGTGTGATGATTACAGTCATTGGAAACTGCAATAATACAGGAACACTTAGCTTAAGAAAAGAAGCATTAAGTAGCTTAACACTTTCAAGCTATCAGGAGAATAGTGACCTAGGCTTGTGTAGAGTAAGCCAGACTATCTGAGTTTGGTACACATGGCTAGTGAGCCATGCACCATAAACCAATCAGTGTATAATGCAGATTTCTGTCCCATGGGGAAATGTACAGATAATAAAGGAACACATCAGTAAACTCATGGCTCTTGTGGGAGTCTGAAATTACAATTTCAGTGCTTCCTTAAATGTGTGTGTAAATCACATTACAACAAAATTATAGTCCTGGTGGCTAATAATACCTTTGGATTTCGTGCTTTGGACTGCAGAGATGCTGCCATGATGGGACAGTGGAAGTTTCAGTATGAAACAGGTATGAGAGCTGTGAATATTTGTGATTGCTTAGTAATTTCAGTATAAGAATCAATTACAGCAAATATTTCTTTTCCAGCACCTCCCTTTTCAGGATTTAAACCGTTTTTGTTTAAATTCATTTACATGTGTTAGTGTTATAGCAACACAGAACATACCCTTTGGTTTAGAGCTTCCTTCCAGCTTTACGATAGCTCTAGGGCTTTAAATTGTGCAGAGTGCTTTGTTTTCAGCTGCCAAATGATTTAGTTTTTGTGGCAAAGATTAACTTTCTCATCAAAGGAATGGGTAACATAAGCTAATTTAAGAAAACAGCCTTGTTTTCAAGTGGAATTCCCACAGGAATTGCTATGTCCTTGCATTGTGTTGGTAAGTTACAAGAGGAGCCAGTGCAGACAAGACAGTGGCTTCTCCTTCACCACACGGACAAGCAAATGTGGGAGTTCAGGGAACCTCTCTGAGAGAGGAGAAACAAAAACTTCTGGAGTGGGAACAGGAGCAGGGAGCAAACTGAGCAGAGAATGTGGTTTAGCAAACAGGAGGTGTGGGGTTGGACACAGGCAGATCAGCAAGGATTAAAGAACAATTCCAGTGGTAATGAAGATTGAGGGGGAATTGCTGCCAAGAATCCAATTTCTGCCTCACTGAGGAGTACCCGATGAATGACAAGCCTGAAAGCTGTATGTGATGGATGTATTAAAGGTGATGCCTGGAAGGAAAGATAATCATCAAAATGGAGAACAGCAGCTTTCATCAAGCACAGGGCGGAAAATAACAAGATGTGGGCCATTTATTTGGTGGAATTGGCCTTTTCATTATCATCTTCTTGTACCCCGGTGTAGAAGACTACCAGTGCTTGATATTCAAATGCATGAAACTTGGAGTAGTGAATGCAGGAAACTAGTAGCAAAATTAATAGTGACCATCTCAGCGCAATGTCCTCAAGTTGCATTGATGCATCAATACTGGATCTGACTAAACCAGTGTGGAAAGATCTACAACTGACAGGAGAGGCTCTTCCCACCCTCCAGCCTTCCTGCTGGGATGCAGGTGGGAAGATGCCCAGCGCCTGCGGGGTCCTACTCCACAGTGCTGCATGCGGCTGGTCCTGTCCCCCAGCGCTGGTGGGGCCGTGGCTGGGGAGCTCCGCAGATGCTGTGAGACAGGCGGTCTGGTGGGAGAAATCTGGGTTAAAGCAACCAACCCCAAACCCCCACAGGAAATAGCTTATACAAAGAGGGAAATGGAAGCAGAGCATTGCTATGGGAGGGAAATTGGGCTCTCCTTAGAGCTAGGAGTGCTTCTGAATGATGTATTCTGCAGTTATAGCTCTCCAAAGTGAAATCTTTTTTCTCTGGTTTCCTGATTTCTTGAAATATTAGTTAGATCCCAAAGCTTATTTTTCCACACAGAAGTGAAACTCGAATCAAGTCATGATGGTGTTTAGATGTCATACTGATGCCATGCTGTTTGAAAGTGTCTTCTGAGTCTCTCACTGGGCTTTTAAGGATCAGTCCTGTAACATATGAAAGGATGCTCCCTTGTTGTCACCTAGGCCTTGGCATCTTTCTGTTTTGATTATACAAGTCCTGCATATTGTGCTATTCTAGTAAGACTTTTCAGCAGTTATTCAGCATTTTGAAAGTACCAGAGCTCTGTATCCATCAGGAAGGGATCAGTGGGTACCTGTTCTCCAGACAAAGTGAATTAAACCTGCTAAGCATACATATTAGCCTAGACAATCTGCTGAGATTCAGGAAAGGCTTATATTTATCCATGACTGAAAATGCTGTATGGTTGATTTAAGTCCTTATTGATGTTGGAAACTCATAGCATGATCATTCATTCCACATAGAAATAGCTTGGGTTTTTTGTAAGCTTCCACGGAGAGCTTGCTTTTGTGTGCGGATAGATGTGTGTTTAGCTGTGTACATGAAGGGGTATTTACCTAACAGAATTATGGTGTGTTTTTTCATGTAGGACTGCACCTCTGAACAACAGGGAGCCCTAAAAGCCAATTTACTTGAGCCCTTTACCTGCTCTAGTGATAGCTGTGCTGTCCTGCTGACTGTTGCACCTCTGCAGGAGATGGGAGCTGAACATGTTAATACGTGATTTAGGGATGAGATAGAGGCTCCCCGATGCCTGAAAATCTTGGCTTGTGTTAGTAAATGAGCCCAAAAGTGCTTGTAAAGCACCAGTGGATGCTGTCTGACTTAACAGGGAGCTGCGCAGCCTAACACTGCTCAGAGGAGCTGTTGCTCCCTTTTGTTCTTCTGGAAGTGCAGTCCTGTACCAGAGCAGCATTGTTCTGCCTTCTCACCTCTCTCCCCTGCAACACATACCTCTGTCAAAGCAGGAGTGCTGCAGTTACTGCAATAGGCCTTTTAAATCTCTTGTATGTGCTGGAGCTTAAGAGGTACCGGGTTAATTGAGCACAAGATAGTGTGTCAGAGCAGAATGATGAACTTTAGAAGTACATGTGTTGCATCCATAGCCAAGGATGAAACAGGCAGGCAGAATGTCAGGAGAATTATGAAACACTTATATTTATCTTTATAAAAGTAGTTCTGGTGGATTCATGGGTGTCTTTGTGTAACCAAGTATAAATATGTTCTTAAGAATTTAGGTCCTGCCTTGGTTCATCTGAAGAATGGTTCCTGGATGATAGAAAAATAACAGAAAGTAGGAAAGGGAATTCAAAGCAGTTCCGTTTGCTTCCCCCTCCCCTTCCCTGGGTCAGTTGGTAGGTTTGGTTGTTTCCAAATGCAAAG
>JAVHNF010025424.1:0-11067 GCA_034783455.1 Micropsitta finschii | reverse complement strand
TTCTACCACTTGGGTAGATGTGACTGTGTTTCTGAAGACATTGATATATTTAAAATTTCTTTTCCCCTTCTTGGTAAGACAATCTGAGCTATTCTTTGGTGGTTTTCCATCTCTTTGACTAGGATGGCCAGCAGGATAAGGAGTGGGTGGGGTATTTCCGGAATTTGCCAGATTCACTGACATCTCTGCTGGTCCTGCTGACTACTGCAAATAACCCTGATGGTGAGCAGTCTTTCAGAAGTAACTTTTGTATCTCTTTTCAAAGAATAAGAGAGTAAGATTATCTTCAGACTACTATAACAATTTTTTCAGCTGATAGTTCTTAGCACAGCTAGAGGAAGGTTACATAGACGTTTTTCATGCCTTTAGTAACTTGTTTTTTGCCTTTCCTTCGGTGTAATTATATATGCATCTCTAAAGTGGAGCTATATAAGAGCTTTTACCAGTTGCCAAAAATTGATAGAGATATCTAGTTTTTATCTTAAGCATTAAATATTTTTTTTTGTTAATTCTACAGTGATGATTCCTGCATATTCTAAGAATCGAGCATATTCAATCTTCTTCATACTTTTCACTGTATTAGGTAAGCTACCTCTTCCTGTTCTCAGTCATTTAAATGCATTTTAACTTTGACACTTGTGCATGCCATCTACAGTGTTTATAGGAAGTTTTAATTGTAAAATTCTCTTTTTTTGGGTGTGTGTGTGTAGTGTCTCCGGTTACTGTGTGGTGGCTTGTAAGATAACTTTCATGGAAGGTACTTTGGTTTGGGTTTTTGTCAGCAACAGGTGATAGGGGAATGGATACATTACAGCATATTCAGATGCGAAAAACATTTTGGAAACCAAACAGAAGAAAACTAATCCTTTTTAAATTTTACATCTGACTTACTATATACGTATCTGTTTGTCAAAGAAGTTTCGGTGTGTTTTTATAATTGTTATTGCCTCTTTTTCTCCAATAGGCAACTTATTTTTAATGAACTTGCTTACAGCAATAATATACAACCAGTTTCGAGGTTACCTTCTGGTGAGTAAAGCATTCCTAATTTCTGTGTTCTACCATAACCTTTAAACTGTGAAGCCCTGAGTATTAAAAGTTTCAACTGTGTTTTAAAGCAGTATGCCCGTCCTGGTTGTAGATACAGTTTTAAGATACTAAAGATTCTTTGGTGTAGATACTTTTTCCCTTATGTGCTGCTGTAGCTTGATACCGCTTCCATGACAAAATTACCCGCTTTTATACTTCCATATACTTTGAATATTAAAGGGGGGGATATACCCTGAACTATTATAAAATTGAACAAGGACAAGTGAACAAGGAACTTAAACTTGGCCTCTGGGAAGAAAACCTGCTGTACTATTTAAATAGCCATTATTGCAAACCCTAGCACTTATTTTCTCTAGCACAGCATTAGAATCCTTCAATAGAACAGAATTGCTGACTAAAGTGTCTTCGTGTTTTGTATTTTTCACTTTGTCCTTACTGTGGTGAGTGGATGTGATGTTAGAATGATTAGGGCAGTCTGCTGCTGCTGAAAGATGGACTTGAGTTGAGCCTTGTGGTTGATTTGTACTGGAGTAGTTGCCAGTAGGCATACTAGGTATTCTTGGTAGTATTCAGTGTTAAATAAAAGGAACCTGTGCTTACTG
Source organism: Micropsitta finschii (assembly GCA_034783455.1). Taxonomy (NCBI): domain Eukaryota; kingdom Metazoa; phylum Chordata; class Aves; order Psittaciformes; family Psittacidae; genus Micropsitta; species Micropsitta finschii. Next base: position 9,415 of record JAVHNF010025424.1, on the reverse strand, counting down.
TCTATGCAATGCCAGTTATTCCTGTAATACTTTAATGTGATTCTGGAAGGTGCCTGATCTTTCATGATTCTCCTCATTTTGTGCACCGTGAATCTGAAGTGTAGTGTAATGACCTCTTGAGTATTTATATTAGAGAAGTAGAAGCTGAAAAAGTAAATGTACTTCTGCATGTTGTTCAAGGAGTGTGCAATCTGTGGTGACAATTAAACTCACCACTAAAAGCTCTTTTTCCTCTACTAACAAGCTGTGCAGTGTGCTTTGTTGCATTATGTACATGAGTTGTCCGTTTTCCAGCTGGGAGTGCAGTCTGGATTCCCTTAGCAGGAAATAGTGTAATTGCTTTTGTTTCTATACAAGATAGTTCAGTTGAACAATCTAGGAGGAATTTTAATAAGCTGAGGCAAGAATATTTTGAAAAGCAGGGACAAAGTAAGTCAAATGAAAGATCATTTCAGTTACTTCCAATAAAATGTACTTCATGCAGGAAGTTAAATTTGTGACTTTCCTACTGCTGTTCCTAAAAGAAGTAACTGGATAGGTGGTGAAAGGAAGAGGCTGCATGGGTGCATCTGGAGATCTCCCGAACTGGGTTTATTTCCAAGAATGAGTAGAGAACATCCAAGGCACACCACAGCTACTTAGCAGTTAACGCACATGGTAGATTAGTAGAAAGAACACAGTGCTAGGCTAGGTATTAATGTTTATCACGCTCATGGCACACAAATGAATCTTTGGTCAGGCAGTCATCAGTCAAAAGGGGAGCTGTCTGTCTCTTGCTCCTTGAAACAGGCCGAGTCTCTCTGCGGTGTTATCTTCAAAGTGTTTGAGAGTTTTCTTTAAGCTTTGTTACTTCCATGGGGATTTTTTTTTCCCCTCTTGAGTCTTGAGTTAGTTCTTCAGCAGTTTCAGTTCCACCTCTGTTTTTTACTTTCCTCTTGCATATTTTATAAAACTTCACAGCTCAGCAGCAATGTGTTTGGTAAAGCTGAGTCAGGCTAATGCTATGCAAAAATATTGGAGTCTGACAGCTAAACTTCTGAGCTGTAGGTTAAGCTTTTTTCTGTTTGTGCCAGTATAGGGATTGGTTTCTGTAGCTTGGAATGACCAGTAGTTCCCAGTTGTGTATGTGCCAACTGGTCTTTTCTCATGTTTAGTTTCCTTCGGGTTTCGTGGCAGGGGAAACTGGTTGCTTTGACTTCGGGTATCATCTCCCTTTGTTTACATATGGTTTTATAGTTCCTTCATTACTTCTTTTCCCTTCTACTTATATATAGTCTTATAGTTCCTTCTTCTTACCTAAATACTCTTATAGTTCATTCAGTCCTTCAGAGAAGTGGAGTTGAGGGATTGGGGGTGAAAGTGAAATAACAGCTGCATTGGTAGAGCTACAGACAGAATGTAATGCTTGTTAGATAGTGAGCCTAAGGGAGTATTACAGAAAAGGAATTGCTTCTATCTTCTTGTGGGAAAGGGGTGTTTAATACATACAAAGAGGAATTTTTGTAATTCTTTCTTCCTTCTTGGTTTCTTCCAAGAAAAATCTTTATTTTTTTTTTTTTGCTTTCCCATGTGAGAGTATGCAATAATATGACTGTTAATAAAGCAGTTAAGTTTGGGGGGAGAGGGGGAGGGGAGGGAAAGCAGCATGAAAAGCTGTGGCTGTGGCTTTCTTTTTCCTTGGCAAGAAGCTGGAGTTGGAGAACTGGCATGTCAATCCTGAATTAAAAATAAACCATGACCTGGATGTTTACTTAACCTCCAGAGACTTGTTTGCTTGCTTGCTTCCTTCTTGTACAGGGAGTTCTTGAGGGAGGCGAGGCCTATGGAAGTCTCCTGTTCCAATCTCTAATCGTAAATCTAGGGGATGTGCAAGAGGATGAGTATATTTTCTGACCATAAGGCATAGCATTGCATGAGGAGCTGGGTAGCCCTGATCTTCCTTAAGTCCTTCTTGAGGATAGGAGCGGGCTTTGCTGATTTTGGCCCATGACTCTTCATGGTATTCCTTTTAAACTGTGGAGTGTCTGTCTGGTTGGACCTCATCTTTAGACAGCTAGATCTTGTGGCTGATAATGGGGACTTTAGCAGCGGGGTAAAAAAACCCCCAGTATTTTTCCTACCTGAAAAATTGCTCCAATTGAACAGATATGGCTCTTTCTGAGGCTTGCAGTAGGTTCTGCCAAAGAGCTGGGCAAATAATTTACTTGTCTTACTTACCTCATCTAGTTGTGTTTCCTTTAAACAAGTGTGAGTAAGTTGTCTCCCCTGGTGTTTTGACTGTCCAGAAATCAGTTCAGTCCTCCCTCTTCAGGAGGCGACTGGGAATCCGGGCTGCGTTTGAAGTGCTTTCTTCCCTCAAAGAGACTCCTACTAATGCACAACAGTAAGTGAAGAATGTTGAAACAGTAGATTACCTAGGAGAAAAGAGCAGATTTTTTTTATCATCTTATTTAGTATAATTACTGAAAATCCTGTCTTGGAAAAATGTCAGTTTGCTTATCTCATTTTTTTTTCTTTAACTGGATGTTTATAACACACTGTTTGGGACTCCTATGGGGTCTGTTTCCTTTTTATTTCTATGTCTAATTTTATCTGCTTTTCAATTAAAAAAAAAAAAGAGGCAGCAGGAATGCATTTGGAACAACTGTTTTTGCCATCAAGACAGTTACCTGTTCCTTGGGCCATTCTATTTGGTTTTTCAATAGGTTGCACATCAGCACTGGGGCCTTACTACAAGTGCTACAGAAAGTTGAAATGGATTCTCGCTGCAAGCAAGCCATCATGAGAGTAAGAACTGTATTTTCTTAGCCTTTATATTGGTGGCTAGCAAATGCTGTGATGAGACAGCTGTAGAAACTTAGGTTTCTCTAATCACACCATAGATGCACGAGCTTTCAGCTCAGTTTGATTAATGCTACTTAAACTGTGAACAGAGGGCCAGCTCAGTGTTTGTTCTGAGAACAAAACCAGTGTTCAGGCAGTGATTTCACTTCAAGTCTGCTGCTACTTCGATTGGTGTGATGAAGAATGCATTCACCTGTAGAGAGATGTAGAGTAATGAAAACGCTTGTTTTGGCTAATTTTTTAGTTTGCTTTCCTTTCTAAGTGAGGCATTTCTCACTGTGCTCTAGAACTGCTGTCTATAGCTGCTTCCCTCTACCATCTGAAAGCATCTTTTTTCCATTGGGTTTTATATGTGCTGTTCCCTCTAGGAATTAATATTTGTGTCAGGGTACAGAGAGGGTGGTTTTGCTTAACTGAAAACTTAACGTCCAGTTCATGCCATGATTTGCAGGGACTAGAGAAATTATTTAGCTCTATCAAGAGATGCTGAGATTATTGGTGTAGTTTCAGAAAAAGTATCTGAAAGTGATGTTGCTTTTTGAGAACAACATTGCGAGTCCTTTGAAATCCATATTGTAAAATCTTCTGCCAAAAGGAGGTGGCAATTCCAAGCTGACAGTTCATAAGCAGTTGTCTGCCTCTAATGTGAAGATTGGAAGAGGTACACATGCATTGTTTCTGATGGTTGTTGACTGGGATAGCGGATGTATAAACAGAATTGCATGAAAATACCACCCCTGCCCTGTAATTATTCTTAGCTGTCCATGGCATTAGTTACACAAATCCAGGTTTTAGTTTTCCTTCTTGTAGCTTGCACGTTTTTTCTGTTTCTTTTATTGTTGTGTGTGCTACAGTTGTAGTTAGTATTTAGCATGCTGTGGAAGTGTTTATCATGTTAGTGTGTGGAATAACTCTATCCTTCCAGGTAGTAATTTCTGCAGAACAGTGATAATTGACATAATATCTTAATTCTTTGGATCATAACATAATGGCAACACTAGATGACACTAAAAGTTCAAGTACGCCAAAAGAGCATGCTCCTTCTTAACCAGCATGTGGTCCTGGAGAGGGAAAATAGAAACGGTGAGAAAAATCCCATCGTATGGCAGCTCTGTTAAAGCAAATCAGTATTGAAGCTCACTCTAATACCTGGTGTAGGTTTTATTACATCTCTATTCCTGGACTTTTAAGATAGTCTGAGAGTGTTGGCACTCTTTGAAGATGCATCTCTTCCAGTTGATCTGAATGTTTCTCTTTCACGTGAAGTCACTCAAAACATGCGCCTGTGACCAGCTGTCAGCTGCCCAGTTTCAGAAGCTCTTTGAAGAACTAGACAAAGAAGCCATTAAACAAGTATGTATCTGACAATCATTTATCAAGTGTCATAAAGTTGAGTATGGTCTTGCACAAAATTAAGTGATGGTGTTCTGCTATAAAGCTTATAAGCAAACTTCACAACTTTTTGAACTTACTGATTTTTCAAGCTGCTCATGGATTGTTGTTATAGTCACAAGCAGCATTACTTTGGGGGCACTTACAGAATTAGTTTCTGGTTGCCAGGTAGTATTAAATGTGCAAAAAGCATGGTTGTTTATGTTGGGAAAATTCATTACAAGGAAATGGGGATAGGATTTAGACCTTATGTCATAGACTTTCTGAAAAGCATTGTGGAGAAATAAATACCTCTGTAGTAAACTGGTTTTGGTGAAATGTGAGGAATTTGTCTTGTTGTGACACTCCTATATTAAACCAATGCACCTCTGCTATATATTAGTCTTTGCAGGGTAACACTTAAATATACTCAGGCAAAGTCTTTCTTCCGGTCCCTGATTGAAAAATGAAATGCGGGTTCTTTAAGTGTTCAGATGAAGATGTGCAGAATGCGTTCTCCACTTGGGAAAGAAAGAAAAAAATTAATCAAACTTTTCAAGGGTTAGAAAATGTTCTGTTCTCTGCTTGCATGTAACTAAGACTTCTGCATCTTTTAATGGAGATAAAATGTTGGGAAATAGGGTATGAATTTTGCAATTAGTAGCTTGGTGTTCAGTTTAGATGCTTGGGGCATTGGAGAGAGGTTGGATTATCTCCCTTCTTTGCTTGTTATCTTGTATTATGCTATAACAGTCAACCCATTTGCTAATCAGAAAGGATCTCTTGCTGCTCATAGCCAGAGCTTGAAAACATCTTCCTACTAAAATGTCAAAATTAGCCTGTGGCTTTTAAGTTTTGCTTTGAAAATGTCTGTTTCTTAAATCTGAGATGCATGTAAATCTCAGATGCGAGATGTTTTGCTTATGTTTTGTGCCTTAGCAAATCCTTTGTGTTCTTTTTCAGCATCCTCCCAGTCCGGAGTACCAATCACAATTTATGCAGAAAATGCAGTTTGCCTTTGGCCATCCCTACTTTGGCTATTTGGGGAATGTTGTAGCCCTTGCAAACATTGTTTCTATCTGTGTAAGTAAAAGGGTGTCTATGTGGGGGAGGAGGGGTGTTTAATTGTTATTTTTTTCCCTGCTACAAACTTCAGTTATTCTTTAGTCTCTAGTCTAATACCACTTTTTGTATCAAATGGCCATGTTTGGCATGCTTTAGTCATGCCAAGTCTAAGAAGAGAATACCTGCAGTTAAAAAATATACAGAAAATATATACTAAAAAGATCTCTGCAAAGCATGAAAAACTGTTCATGTATTTAAAAATCTACAGCAGTATAACAGTGGATTCATAAAATATTTCTTGTTGGTTTAGGTGGTTTTGGTGATGGATGCAGATAAGCAGCCATCCAAAAGAGACGACTTCTTCCTAGGGGTAAGATGCAGTGTTTTGCTACAGTTAGTTCTGTTTCCCGAGGTGTCAGTAATTCTAATTCTTATTTTTATTTTTGGGGGGTGAAGGCTATCAACTGCTTCTTTATCCTATACTATCTGCTGGAAATGATGCTTAAAATCCTAGCAATGGGCTTGAGAAGATACTTGTCCTACCCAAGCAATAGATTTGATGGACTTCTGACTGTAATTTTGCTGGTAAGTTCTTTTTGACTTCTGTATTCCTGGATTTATTGACTAGGATGATTAGGAACTGCAAGAACTATGGGATTGCTTTTGATTCAAGACTAATATGCTAAGCTAAGCATCATAAGACAGTGTTGTGGTTTGCAATGGATTGAACATTTGTTTCTCTTAAGGTCTCCTTTCTGGAGGTAGGGTTTTCTTACATTCATGGAAAAGGTGAGCTTTCCTATAAGCAACCTTTTAAATGCTGTTTGGAGAAATTCAGCTCTTGGAGTAATTACATAAGAAATTCTGTTTCATAGCTAAAAATCACTTTACTTTTTGAATTAACACCCCCCTGCCCCCCGGAATTCTTCTTTATGTTCTTCTTCTTGTTATTTTGTAAAAACATGCAACCCATACGGCGGATGGCCAAAGTCATGGTGAATGTAATGCACTGTATATCCTTTTATGTGTCACTGTTGGATGATGTGTGTGTGTTGTATTAATTTGGTAAATACTTAGTAAAATATGACAATTTCAGTGCTTCAGAGTGGGTGAATTTAGTTGTTTAAAGCTCTTGAAGGTATTTCTTGTCAAGGAATTTATGCACCTTTTGAAACTCAGAATTACAAATTAAGGCTTTGCCTTTTTTTCTTCCCTAAATAAAGGTTTTGGAGGTTGCAACTTTTGCTGTGTATGGATTTCCTCATCCTGGTTGGTACGTAATCTCTGAACTGTTGTACTTTGCGCAGTGTCTGGGGTGGGTCAGGGGAATATACACACAAGTTCATACATGCTCATGTCATGACACTACGATTGTCAGTGCAGGCAGAAATTTACCAAACCTAGGAGAATTTCTCACTATTGTAATTGCTGGTGGCCATGCAATATGGATGAGTCAAAGAAAATTATAAAGTCTTTAAAAAGAAATTTAGAGTTCTCTTTAGCTATTCTGAGAAGGATGCATTTGTATTACTTGCAATCTGATATAAAATAACGTGTTAGCAGACCTATGCTTACTGAAGGTGCAGGAATAAGAGTTTGGTACAGTATACACAACCAGCTAACCTAGTATGTTTCAGTACTGGATTGTCCATAAGATCAGTTAGGAATTCCTGAACAGCTGGTGAAACCCCTTAAAGTCTGAGTTTTGTGCTGTAAAATTTAGAAGAAAAAATTCCCATGGACTTAAACCATTTATACTACAATAATAAGGAGTTATATTTTGATTTTTCTTAAGTTTAAACAGTTCTTGGCTACCTATCCTGTATTGTTTTTGTTATCACAAGCATAAAAATCATGTTTTGTCTCTTAAAACTTGAAAACTGCCACCACAATGAAAAAGGAAAGCAAAGGGCTTTGGGAAGATTTTCTGAATCTTGGATATTAGTTGCTAACAGTCTAATGGCATTAACTATTGACCTAACTTTTAGTTGTTTATATTTGGGTTTTAGTTTTTGCCCTCTGATTCTGTTGTAGACACTTGTTTGCTCTACAATAGTATCTTGAAGCACCAGTAGTACTTGTTAGTTTTTTGTGTTAGTCACTGCCAACAGATAACAACCCAGATGAGTCATTCCAAGTCCTAAGGCTGCTTTACAGTGTGTGCTGATGGTAACTGCTTGATCTGTAGATTAACACCTTCAGGACAGGACTAATATGTGACTGTATTCTAGAATGTGTTCTAGGTAATGTCTTAAATAATTTCTTCCATTATTAGGGTTGAAGATACTAATGCTACAAATCATGATCTAGCATCTGTGTTATGAAGGACCTTTTCCATTAACATCTTCCATCCCCCCCCAATTTTCAGCAAAGAAGCATCCAGCATGCCAATGTAAAAGTCTGTTAAAACTCAGGCTGACATTTGAAGTGTATGCATATCACCTGTGGAATATGCATATAGGGAAGAAGGCTGTGAAGACAGCCTTCTAATTAGTACTTCTAACTTCAGCCAAGCATATCCTGAAGGATTAATGCACATCTTTGTGCAAGCTCCTGAAGTATCTCACTATAGCAATATCTTTGTATTGCTTTGTTTTCTGAAAGGACCCCCTTTGGTCCCTGCTCCCCCAGCAGAAGGAAGGCCACTTACACAAGTATTTTACTACAAACATGCCCTTTAAAGAGCACTGTATGCATATTTAGGAGCCCAGGCTAAATGGACCTCTTCATCAATTATTAGTTTACTGTAGCTGAGATTGCTGCTGAGTAAATTAACCAAAAGTTGTGGGGAGTTTAAACTTACCTGCATGAGTAGATTTTACTGTGTCTTTCTGTTGTGATCTGTTGCTCTGTTATTTTCTTCCGTCTTTCATAGGAGACCCGAGGTCATGGGCTTATTGTCCCTGTGGGATATGGTGCGATTGGTGAACATGTTAATTGTGTTCAGATTCTTGCGGATTATTCCTAATATGAAGGTGTGTGTTTATCCCTCTGCACTTCTCACTTCTTTGTGGGTCAAATTGTAAATTTGTTAAAACCTTTTGAAATAGCATAACAATCTCTTGCACTTGAGTGGGATTATAACTCGGCTCTAACTACTGCTCCAGACTACGGCACAGCACTTCACAAACTCAGTTTTCCATGTCTTGCATATAAAATTCTGTTTTGTTTTAGTTCATGGCTTTGGTTGTCACTACATTGCTGGATCTGGTAAAAAACTTGAGAGCCTTTGCAGGAATTCTTGTGGTGAGTCATGATGCAAGGTTGTAATTTCCTTTCTTACAGTTAACAGTGTAATTAAGGGTATGTCTTCACCAAAGCAAACAAAGTTCTTTGACAATCTCCGTGAATGGTCATATTGCACCTTAACCAAACAGTTCTTCTCCAGGGCATGTCTTGCAAAGCCCCAACAAACTACTGTTTTGTTATGGGCTGCACACAGTTGACAGTACCTCAATTATGAGTTTCCTTTAGGAATGCCTTTAAAAAATAGATTGGAACTTCCTCAGACTGCCTGCCTCAGGCTGGATACTCTAGGTTCAAATAAAAAGTCATCCAGTGCGAAAAGCAGCTTACTTTTCCTTACTCTGGCTTGATTATGTTATACTCAGTAGAAAAACAACTTTAATGTTCTTTTCAGTTGAGAAGGTCCTGAGATGGCATGTTTGGACATGATTTTTAAAAGCCTCTGCCGTCCTGTTTTTGGTGTAGCTGTGTAGAATACGTGTAGATGTGTGATTAAAGTGTGGATCACAACATGTCCACTAAAAAAATCCTCCGTTTCCCAACTCTTGAGTTTCTGGCTTTGCAATGATGTCTCCCTGGTAGAGCAAAGAAGTGCCTGGGTGGTTTTTATGTTGCTTGTAGGGTTTTTTAGGATATCTTAATTTGAGGTAATAGTTAGAGACCAAGGATTTGCGTTGTGTTAGTATTGTCTAAAAAGTTGTTCTAGTCTGTATACTTAGCATGCAGTTTACCCAGAGTAGCTGGTTTTGTCACTGGTAATCTCTGCTTTTTTTGTAGGGGAGGGGCCTTAAGTTGCATTCTAGACAGATGTCAGGAACCTGTAATAATAGGCTTGATTTTGTTTTTAGGAAATATGCATGTTTCAATGAGGTGTCCCTATCCATAAGAT
>JAVHNF010025421.1:13232-24047 GCA_034783455.1 Micropsitta finschii | reverse complement strand
AACAAACCAAACCCAACCCCCACCCCCCCCACAAAAAAAAAAAAAAAAAAAAAAAAAAAGTGAGGAAAGGGTAAAAGTCTAAATAATGCCATGATATTTAAAAAAGTATTCTTTTCACTGTAGATAACAAAGAGCAGAAAGAACAAGAAACGCAGAAGAGATGCCTGTGCTGGAAAGCAGAAGGAAGTTTACAGCCTTGCTCGACTGACTGTTGTCAGAGGAGCAGTACAGTATATTAGATGTGCACTACTGTTTCTGTCTTAACAGATGCAATGCACCTGAAAGACAACGATATGAAGCCAGCTGGTTGTGGAGGTAGCCCCTTGGGCTCCTGCTTGTTGCTGGGAAGCCTACACTATTTGACATTTCCTATCAGTAAATATAAAGCCTGAAAGGTTTCTGACTCACAGTGGGAGGCAAGGCAAGCTGATGAGTAGTTTCTCTGCAACATATGGTTTGTTGGAGGAGTGAGACACTTAATGCAATAGTTATCAATACCTGCATGTGTATTTCAAACAAGCTAAAAGTTAATTAGTTTCAAATTCCATCCTTTTCTGTTAATAATCTTTTACTGATTTTTTGGTGGGTTTGTTTTGGTTTGTTTGGTTGGTTTGGGGTTTTTTTGTTGGGTTTTGTTTTGGTTTTGTTTGTTTTTTTTAAATCAGTCTGTGAGTGACTGGCAAAATATCTAGCACCAAAATCAGGCTGTGTGTGAACCTGAAGTAATCCTCCCAGTGACATTCTTCACAAAACAGCTATCTTGAACTGCTGCTATCATGTTCATAACTTACAGTATGAAACACAATGTCATGAATTCCTTTCCCACAGCATGACAAGTACCTCCAGTGCAATATTATAAGGAGCAGGGTTTGAGTGATTCAAAACAGGCTGTTTTCAGTTTCAACAATCTAAAGATGCTATTAGCATATTACCCAAACAATATATTATTGCTGAACTAATACGTGTTCAAAAAACACTGAGTCATGCTTCTAAATTAATGAAATTAGTTTGAAATTATAAATTTTCTAACTAAACTCCAGCACAGTTTGGGTTCTTTGTCAGTTGCTGTAATCTTCCATAACACACATTACTCATGTTTCCACTTGTTCCTTGCATGAACAAGGGGTAAAATCTGAAAGAGGGGGGAAGGGAAAGTGGGATAGAAGTCAAGTTCTGGAAAAATAAAACCAGCAAGTATCACAGTAACATCAAAAGACACCCAAGACAATTTTTCTCAAACATCTGCTTTTTTTCAGATTTTAGTTCAAATTGTCACCAATGGCAGGGGCATAACCTGCAGAAGGTTTGAAGGGTTAGAAAGTATCTTGCTAGGATGTGTAGTAAAATAGGCAAAAATCAAACATCTCAAGGCAACAGTTACTCATACAACTGAAACAACCGGGTTTGCAAGCAGCTTGCTGTTTACTGCAGGGATCTTCATTCTTGAGAGTTAACCTTACATTTCAAAGTGTATTTTTAAATCCGTGAGCATTAGACAAAAAAATGAAGGGGGAACAGGGGGAAATAAAAAAAAAAAAAAAGCTATTTTGGTTCTGCTTTTATTTCTGTGGTTTGTTAGACATTGTGGGAATATAGAGAGATAAGATAAGCCAGTCTCAAAGCCTTCTCTTATGTTTATATCCAGCCAGACCTGCTGCTTATCACTCTGCCATTTAACTCACTCTCTATTAAGAAGAAAAGATGAGGGAAAAATCAGTCTGGCTGACCCTCGAACAGCTTCCTGAGAGGAATGTGATGCATGCAGTAAGGGTTGTTTGAGAGAGCACTGTGAGCTGAGCTACTTATCTAAGGTAGCCAAATCTTTGGAGGCTGAAGAATAGTGCTGGTTATCACAAGAGCACAGCCTGCTACTTTCATCTCTTTGTCTCCCTTTAGTTTATCTCCTATTTTAAAGCTCAGAGCCCCTGTCAATACTCAAAGGATGGCGTACATTTTTGTTTTAGTGGTTATGATTCTCATGCTGTCTCAAAAAGAGGAAAAGGAATTTGGATATCCACGTCTCTCTAGGTTGTCTTGTGTTTTGGTGCAGGAGCAAGGTTTTGAGCACATAGGATGTCCCTGCCTGTGTACAGAAGAAACTAGTCCTTTGGAAATGTTTTTCTGTAGTTTGCTCTCCTAACAGCCTCTTGGCTGAACCCCAGAAGTTTCAGGAGAGATAGAAAAGCTTCGGCACAAAGGCAGAGGCTGTTCTAGGAATACCTTTGCCCTCAAATGCATTGACCTCTTCTAGCACAACTCAGCTCTTGCATGGTGAGTTAAAATCCATCTCCTCACGCCATGTCCTACTCAAACAGAAAAAGGGATGACCTTAGTAACAAAGAGTTATCTCTGACATGAATCTATACTTTGATATTTTGGCCATGCTGTAAAAAGGGTAACAAGCAGCAGGGAAGATGGTGGACTGAATGCAGGAGGTGGGAAAGAGTGCCAGTAAGGAACTCTGTTTCAAAGAGAAATATTTAGGATAAAGATCCTGCTCACTGGTCATGAGCACTGCAGAAATATACAAAAATGAAACTCAGTAGACAGAAGGTGATTGCAGAGAACTGAGTAGAAATTGGACAGAGAAAGTAATAACCATCAACTTTGGTCCTCCTATGATTATTGTCTGTAATGCACTGTCTACTCAGCATCTGGATATGGACACTAATGAAGGAACAGGTTAGGGTTTCCCTTTGACTCAGAGGAAAAGAATGGAGTTTTTCAACATGCATCATCACTCTTAAGGAATTCGTGACATTCCCAGAAGCAGCAGCTTGCTGCAAACACACTCTAGATCTCCATGTCTAATCCAAAGCCACACACTGGGGTGTAGAAGTTATGCTCCAGCCTTGATTCTGATTTTCTCAAATAGGCAGAATAATAAAGCCATCCATTTTAGGCACTAACACTAGCTGCATCTCTAGTACACATGCTGGAATTTGCCAGCGTTTCTTCTTTCCTTGCTTTAAATTTCATTCCTCCCACAGTTCTTTGGCTTCTGAGTAAAACAGATCCCTGCTAGCAGTGATGTGCTGGACTGCATCCCTTTAAGAAAGAGCATGTTAGCATGGTGACTATGTGTCTTGAAAAGGGGAGTTCTGGTAGTCTAGGGTCATTGCAACCAATTACACCATCCAGTTATCCACTGATCCTAACCTTGACATTGAAATAGTGACTGGCTGCATCCTCCTATACAGTCTCCTTATTCCACTTGTTTTTTCATAGGTAAGAAGGCATAGAACATCCCTGTATCATAAAAACCTCTTTCATGCTGTGCACACAAAGCTTCTCTAAGTTGTTGTGGGTTTCTAAGCCAAATCACTGAGGAACAGTCTGGGAAATAGGAAATGAGGCTGACAAAGAACTAAAAAAATGCTGTGCAGGGGAAACATTGGCTCCAGCTTAACATTTCTAATTTCTCTTTTCATCTTAGTAGGAGCAGTGGGAAAGAAAAGATCCTTGGTTCTCACACCCTTTCCAATAATAATAATTTTCACACAGCACCTGAAAAAGTCTTAGGCTGTACTAATAGAAAAATCAAATAGAGATTACTACAAGAATTTTTGAAATAGTTATCTCAAGTGAAGTTTGGTACTGTAGTAGGAGACAATGAAGCAACAGAGAAGACTTTTTAAACAGAGCATTCAAGCACATGCTTTCTAGTTAAATAACTGTTCAGAAATCACAAATGCCAACTGAAAAAAAGCTCAGAACAATTATCTAGAGGCATGAAAAAACACAGTAAGCGCTGGTTGTGTAACAGGAGGAGAAAGCAGTAAGTCAGCTGTGCCAGGACACACAGACTGGGTCCCAGGTCTAAGAGGATTTCAGGCTGGAGGCTACAACACCTGTGTCTTCTTCTAGAGCATGCTCTAACACCTCTCTCAGCCCCACTGTTGTCATAGCAATAGAGAAGATGGCCTATGTCAATAAGCCAAACAACTCATGGCTGTTACACTCTGCAAACAGCCTTCCATATTCAGAGAGAAAATACTTAACTCTGAGGCATATTAAGAGGGAAAAGAGTCAGCAGCAAACTACACACTCAAACATTCAACTGAGATTTCTGCTTTTCTCAAGTAATCTCTTCAGACTTATACTGACTGGCAACCAGCCCATTTGCCTTTCTTATACTTACTCTGGAACAAACAGTTGGTCAGAGTTTTACTTGGAGGGCAGCTCAAAGGGAAAGTATTTAGCATCTTCTACACCTGCTAAGCAGGTATGGTTGTGGGCTATTTCTACTACACATCTTCCAAGTGCAAAGCATTCCACAGTCATATGCTCTACTTAACCTGGCATTAAAGATCATTCATCTTCCACACACAAACCTCCCTGCAATTCCTAGACTAAACATATTCCCAGCTTTGTACTAACACTGTCTCTCATTGCAAAACACCTTTTTTCTTATTCAGTGTTTTCTCCACCAAATAATAATCTACATATCTTTCACCCTTTTAATTTTGACAGTCTCTATACCTCTGATCCTCCTTCATCCTCTGTCCCACTCCCTTTTGAACAACTAGTAGAAGGAAAAGGAGGTTGGCAGGATTTTTTTGCACAGAAGATTCTAGACCACCTCTGGGGCCTGCCTCTTACCTTTGGCTGACTCAGTTCATCTAGAGAGCTCCCAGCTGTGCAGGGTCATGCCCAGGCTGGATAGAGGAGGACAAATCCTGCCAGCAAAGCTGCAGCACATCAAGCAGATCTCAGTAAAACATCACCACCAACCAAGTTCAAAATACAGAGAAAAGGCTGAGCAACACTATTACCTTTTGTTCAGGGAAATCAAGAAGCCTGTGAGGCCTTTAAGACTCCCAGACTGCAGGTGCAATTGAAAACAGCTGAGGAGGCACAGCTGGGTGCATGAACAACCCCACACTGAACTCTAAAGGGACATAGTTCTACTTTTCTTTTCTTATGAAGGCCACTGTCCTTTGAGTGAATGATTTTCAATTAAATGAAGCATTTGTGTAAGTCTGAATTTGCAGATCTGCTGGATTGTAGTAGTTAGAAAGGCCCGAAAGCACAGTAAGGATAGTACAGGTCGCAGCCAGTTTTCTAGATTGCATTGTGCAGGATTACTATAGGGGAAGGGAGAGAGTTCAGCATGCAAAGATGTATGGATGTATGCAAATTTGTTTAGCAGCTACATTTGTTCTTTACACTAACTTGTCTATTTACCTTTGACTTCAGGAACTCGGTGACCTATGCTTACTGTCACTGCAGATGGATGAATGGAGGATTCCAAATTTTTAGGAACAACTTGGAGTAATTCTGTTTCTTTTAAAAGAAGAATATGACAGTCAAAGATGAGAAAAAAGGAAAGTCTACAAGAGCTTAAAATTTGACACCTTAACCTAAGTTTTGACTACTACACTTATGGCACACTTAATCAGCCCATGCACATTTTTACCAGAACAGCTGCATTTTAGTCCTTCTGCTCTTGTCTTTTAAACGTCAGGTCATATTTCTAGCTATTCATCACTAAACTAAGGATCAGTCCCTAGCCTCACCTTAAATTAAGGCCAGCATGTTAGCATTAGTACAGTGACCCATGTCCTTGCTATTTAACCACAAGCACCTGGAAGGATCCATCCGTGGCCAGCACAAGTTCCCCACAATACAATCAATATCAAAATTAACCTTCTGATTACTGAGTTTTGGGTTTGTTTTTTTTTTTTTATTTCTGAACTTTTTTTTTTTTATTTCTGCATCACATGCCAGATTTTCTAAAGACATTTCAATATTTTTATTTTGAAAAGTATTTACAGATAGGTAGTTTTTTTCCTCTCCCAGTTTACCAGATCAGCTCCTAACGTTACAGGCATCTCACACAACTTGTTCCCCTGTATCAGGATTTTTAATTCAGATGTCCTTTTGCCTCTCTACCTTTTCCTGTAATACAACAAACATTTCCTCCACAAGACAGAAGTAGTGGTGTGAAGGAACTCTTCAGTGGAGCTGTTCTGGATTTAACACTAAACCAGGATCTGACCCATTAATGCTGGAAGCGAATACCACCCATTATCATTAAAATGGGGCATAGTGGAGTTGCTAATATTCAGCTGACATGAAGTAAAAAGATGCTACCTGAGAAGAAAAGAATACCATCATCATCACAGACTATATATCCTCAGAAAGAAATTGGAGGATACTCTTCAAACCTAGTCCAGATTAGTATCCACACCAACACAGGGTGAAGATGTATGTGTTACACAGGCCCTTTTGCTTATTTCAGCTGTCTGGATACTCACTGTCCAGCCATTTTGATTTTGTGCTCCACATCTCAACACGAGAGAAGTTTTCATTTGCTGGTATAGTGCTCAAGCTTTTATTACACAGGCAGCAATAAGAAGAAAAGCATTTTCAGGTATAGTGGGAGAGAAGAGAACGATGATCTTAAACTGAAAGCTGCTATTCTCATGATGCTATGGCCTTGACATTGCCCTGCACAGTGTGGTGCCCCTGAAGAATGCTCTGCAGTCAGCGAGCTATTCTCAGATATTGCACTGCTGACATATCCATACCCAGGTGAAGATGGGAATGTTTTTTCTTTTGGACTCAGCAGTCCCAGATTCAATACATAATCCTATTTTTCTTCAATTTTGCCTCTGTGTGGACTACATGAACAGTCCCACAGCTGTGTTACACTTCAGATACAACCACTGTGACTGGTTCCCCACCTGTGCTGCTTCTTGCGGTTGGCAATCCCAATAGCATGGATCTGGGCCCAGCAGAAATCTCCCAGCCCTGGACCTGCAAACTAGGGAGATGGTTTTGTCCCATCTTCACTAATGGATGTCAGAGTATCATTCTGAGTCCATCAGAAGGCATAACAGCCTAAGGGAGGCTGGGTTCCAGATCTGCTTCAAAGGTTACTTCCCAAAATGCAGCTTCTGCTGATTCATCCCCTGCTGACACTGCTGACTTCCTGTAAACGCCTGACCCAGGAACATAAATTACCATTAAGGATGACAAGGATATACCCTCCATAACAATAACTCACACTGCTGTTTCCTAGCACAAAAGAACATCCCTTTTGCTTTGGCAGAGTAAGTATGTTGTTTGGGATTATTAATGTGATCATCTCTTGCAGACTTTAATGAGGCTGGTGCACTCTTGACATAGGACACGCATACTCACACTATAGGGCTCGGACAACAAGCAGTGACCATCATTCTCAGGTGAAGAGTGATTTGTTGCAAAAGACTGATTTCTTAATGTCTTCATTCTCAGCAAAAACCTCTAAATGGCATTACTCATCCCTCATGATACATGAGATATCTTAGAAAATGGCCACTACTGCTAGGCAGGATGGAAATTATGAGGGCCATCAAATAAGTCTCAAGGCTTCAGAGCAGGAGCTGATCACTGGGTAGAAGCAGGAAGGAATGTCTCCTCAGCCATAGCATTACTGTAGGAATATCATGGCACTGGTAAGGCAGGGAGGGAAACTGGTTTTAAAACATGCAGTGGGGCCATGGCTAAAAAGGAGCAATTGCACTGAATGGTTACAGAAGCCCCTCTGAAGACAAGCAGACTGTGAAGTCTTCACCCTTCCTAGAGTAAATATCCATAATACTCCACATATTATAAAGTAATCATATAATTCAAGGTTAATGCTTCAAGACACTCTTAAAGGTACAAATATGTTATAATGTGCACTACTTTAATTACAGCTGAAATTATTTCCAGCATTTTCACTTTGGTACTGAAACATCTGTTTGCGTCTGCAATGAGTCCCTCTTATCCCACAGCAAATTGCATAATGTTTTCATTAGCACCATCTAGCAAGTGACAAGACAATATTCCAGTAATGTTTCTCCCACTAACAGATGTGATCTTGTTGAAATCTCTCCCTTTGGTTCCCTTTACCTTCTTTCTCCCCTGGAATGAAAGGATATAGAAAAAGGGGAGAATAAAACATTACAACAAAGGGGAAGTTAAGCAACCTCATTACAAACAACCTAGAGCAGCAAATGATTTGAAGAAAGAGAGCTTGCATGTTATTTGCAGTTGTTCCTGTAGATATAATTACCAACAACGTGCCTCAACCAAACAAAGCAAAGGAAATTCATCTGCTCAAGAAACTGATGATGGATGCAATAAAGAGTAACTTTATGCTGCCAAATAAATACTTTCAGCACTCCTAGAATTACAGTATAGCAGTTCCATAGGTGTAAGAAATTCTTTTTTATTCTTCCCACTTAGCCTGGAGTATATCAGGATTTCGTTTTTTAAAATCAGAAAGTGAGAAGTCAGATTTAGTGCACAAAAGCAGTGATAAAGTGTGGGTCCCTCTTACTCTCCTCTTCCTATACCTTGGTACTGTCCTTCAGGGATCATTCTTAGAGGACTTACCATCCCATCCTCAGTTTCTGATCTGAGCAAGTTTTCTTGCATGACTTGATGGTCCTGGTGAAGCCATTAATAGGCCCCAGATTTTTGTACTGAGAAGTGAACTGTTATACTACAAAGATTTACTTCAGCTCTCGCAAAGGTTGTCTACCCAAAAGTGTGCTTTAGTGTACATGAAGTTAGGTTGAAAAATGATGAAACTGCCACAACAGTAAACACTTAGTTAATTTTAAGATTTTCCTGGCTTTTCAGCTTTTGGTACTGTCTTTTAAAAACTTCTCTCCCCAGTTGTGAAGGCTACAAAATAAAACTTAAATTCTCCCTTAATCAAGTGGAAAATTAAAGAAAAAATACTCCTGTAATGGGTTGCAATACTATATTCTAGCAAACCATCAACAACCATCTAGTAGACAACAGAATCGTCAGTCCTTGCTGATGTTTATTTCTGGATATCCCTTAAGTGAATAAAAATCATCTTGGGTTACCCACTCTGCATGTGCTGATCTCTCTGTGGGTGTGTCCTTGCTCCAGACCTCATTTAGAAGATGTTATGACTTCACTCCCTTATGGCTTGATTAGAGCAACCTACTCAGTGTCGTCTTTTACAGTCCTGATTCCTTCAGACTCATGCAATGTGTTACAACTGTTCCTACAGGGCATGCTGCTAAACTTCTAACTCCTTTGCATCACTGCAAAATTTGCCAGAAAACAGGAGATTTGTGTCAGACTATGTATAAAGTTTTTGGAACCATATTTACATTACGGTTCGAAGACACCAACCAAATTATAAAAATCTTGAACCAGGACTTGGAACAGGTAAGATAAAAAAATGTAATTATTTCAGTTTCAAATTGTGCAACTGAAGCATAATCAGGGTTGAAAGTCACTGTTATACTGAAAACCTACAACAGGTGTAAGGTTGGAATCTGAAATTGCTTTTCAGAAATTACTTGGACTCTCATCCTTTTGATTAAGTATCTACTCTCAGAGTGGTCTATGCTCTGCTTCTGAATCAACACTCATTGCCTTCTTTATCTTCTTTGCCTTTTCTGCATCTGCTTGATTAACCATTCTTTATTTTGTGAATGTTGCCAAACTTTCTATTTGCCTATAACTGTGTTCCTGTGTTTCTGGATCATTAAGCATGTAAATTAAATTAAATTGCAAATTGAGTATATAATGGTGCATATGCAGGGTCTTGAACAATAGGGAGGACTTTATTGAGAGCAGATATTCTCGCATCTGTAATTCTGACCTGCTCAGTCTTTCTGAAAGGATTGCTCAACAGATTTGAAATTAAATCATTTCAAATAAGTTTTGCAGGTTTTGTAGTCAATTATTTTTCTCATGTTGAAGTTTTCCAGAAAAAGAAGGGCTGTTTCTTGTTGGGAATGTGTCTCCTGCTAGATTGTGATCTCTTTGACTTAAATTTAGATATTTAAACTTAGGGACCTGAACTAAATAGATATTTTACCTTGCTTTCCATTGGAAAGGAATGCAAGCATTTGGATCCTTGAGTCCAGAAAAGGATTTAGCTTTGCCACTCCTGGTGCTGGTTAGACGGACACCCACAGCTGAATACCTCAGTGTAGTGGTTTCATATGTGCCAGTTTTCCCTGAGAATCATTAGAAAAATCAGGACAAGTCAGACAATCCAGTTGCCCTTTCCTCTCTTATGTAGGATAACCTTTGACAGAATTGAAACTTATGTCCATTCTTTTCTTTTCCTCAAACACAAAGGAAGAAACCCCATTCACTTATAAGAGCTTTTTCTCCCAGAATGAATTGGCTTTAATTTTGGATCATCCATGACTCAACAACACTGGGCTTTGCTCAGGATGTGTTCTTGTTGGATCCGATTTATATACATTGCTCATTTCTAACACCATGATTCACATGTGGCTCCCGAAACATCAGCTGAACCCTCTGAGTATGGAAGTAAGTGGCAAAATGAGATTATAGTCAGCTTCTTTGGGATTAGTGGTCAATAAAGTATTACTGGCACTTTTGGCAAGGAAAGACTTATTATCCTTCTAAATTTCTGGATGCAGGGTATCATTTGTCTTGTACATGTTTTGCATTGTTGTTAGGCTATTTTGTATACTGAAGAGTACATTTGATAAAACAGCAGTTACTTCAGAAGACTGACTTACTCCAGTGCCAAAGCTATAATCAACAATGCAAGTCTTCTAATAAACAAATAAATACATCATGTCTTATTCAGGTTGCAGCCACATTAATCATTCACAAGCCGATAACTTGCAATAATTAGTTATTTCCTTCTCAAGGGCTGTGGTCTGATATTGATAGTTGTATGTATAGCTACTGTTCAATTCTATTCATTGCATCTACTAAAATATTTTAATAATTGGTATGTGGCTTATGGTTGACTTGCAAGCAAGTAACCATAAGGGTTTGAAATTCATGAAACTCTGATGTGCTGTTTTGTAG
>JAVHNF010025419.1:9792-20789 GCA_034783455.1 Micropsitta finschii | reverse complement strand
TGGGTGCAGAAGGTGGCAGGGAGAACCGGCTCCAGGCAGGAGGCAGCACAGCATAGGCAGAGCTGGCAGGAGATACACCAGCATCCTCAGCAAACAAGCTTCCCTCAGCACCTGCAAAGGGAGTCCAAGGGAGCCTCTGAGCTCCTCTCCTCATGCACCTTCATGTTTTTTAACTTCTCTAAGTGCATTGGAGTGACCCTGTGCCATGTTCAATACTCACATCCCTGAACACAACAGGAAGGATCTCAAATCAGCTATTTCAGCATGCTTCCAAATACAGGCAAGCTCTCAAAAAAATTCAGTGTGGCAAGTCAGGCATTCCCTGCTAGTTTTGTTTTCCTGGAATAAGCTGGAAAGGTATCTGGCATTTCATCAGCCCTCTTACAATGGAGGAGCAGCCCTTCCTCCACTCCATCTATTCACAGTAGGCAATCATGACATGGTCAAAGAACAGGTTCAAAACTACACTAAAACCCACTATGTATTAGGTTTTATTTAGTTTTTAAAACTATTCCCTGGCTCCCCCCTCAGTGCTATGTTTCCCAAGCCAGCTCTGCAGGTCATCTACCTATACAGCTCACCCCTAAAGATACTTAAATAAGCAGCAAAGGAGGCCAAGACCCTCCTGGCTGCCAGGGAGCAGAGCCCAGCAGTAACGTGGAACACATTTATAAGCAAGCAGTGTTATCTCCCTCACAGCACACACTCTTCCTCTAGCCTTTTGGTCACAAGGAGCATTGGATGGGCACCACACTGCCCTGAGATGGCCCACAGCAGATGAGGAGCCTAGGCACAGGGATAGAAACAGCATGCGGGGGAAAACAGGGAAAAATAGCTGCATCTCAGGCATTATGGGATACCTAAGGATTATATACAGCTATACACCTCAGTCTTGAAAGAGAAATCCCAGCACCCGATACACCATAAATAGGTGTTTATGTATATCCTCATATCAAGCCCTCTCCTGGCAAGGAACACAAAAGCATTTCATCTCCTGGCTCACAGGAGAGCCCCAAGTTTTGACACCTTCTCCTATGCTAGGAGCCAGGAGCAGATCACTACAGGTGTTTCTCCTGGGGAAGGAGCATCTGTTTTCTCATCTCATCAGACGTCACACTCAAAACCAGCAGTGTTGCCTATTTTTGATCTATTTGCTGATCAGCACAGGAGGGAGAGCAGGACTGTCTGCTCTGGCTATCACCATGCCCACTCTTACCTGGGGATGGCACCAGCCCATGGGCAATTTTGGCCACTTGCAATTTGCTGCTGTATTGGCACATTGCTGTTCCATCCAGATTTATTATAACTGATTGAAAAACCAGTACGGTTAAAAGTGGCAGAGGGTAAAAACAAGCGTATTTCTTCATGAAATGGAAGCGGAGCAGTTGCATGTTACAGCTATATATCCCAAAGGCAGCCCTTTGGAAAGCTCCCAGCTGCCTCGTTGAAAGGCATGAGGGAGATGGGCGGCTCGGAGAGCAGAGGATCATATTGAGCTTAGAGTCAGTCTCCTGAAATTAAAAAACTGACACTGAAGTAGCTCTCTTCAGCCTTTTATCTTCTCAAACAACTTTTAGCGACAGTCTCAGAGCCAAATGCCAGTCCTATCACACACAGGCAAAAAGAAAAATTCCTGGGAATGCTAATTACCACCATCTTTTCTCCTCGCTGAGTCTTCATGAGATCACTGACATGCAGCTTTTCTGGGTTTGCACTGGATTGCACCAAGAGCAACTAGTGATCAAGCAGTCCATGACTGGAAAGGGGAAGATTTTCTAAGTACAACATTCAGATGTTCAGACCTTTCTGGAGGCCAGTAGCTACCCAGGGCAGGCAGGCAGGCAAGGGAGGTCCTGCCTGGCTCTGACCTTGAACACATGCACTAGGCCTTTGAAGCCTGGTGATCCCCCAGGCATTCAGCGTCTGCTTTCAAACAGTATGAAAAGGTGCAGAACCACCCACATTGTTCTTTACTTTTCTGCATAAATTTCAGACAAAAATGCTGATCAGCTTTAGTCAGCAGGGTTTTGAGTGGTTAATTCCCTGCTGAGCAGATTTAATGCTCTAAGGATACATTTAAAATTCTTTCTGGACAGGCTTGCATGCCTAGAGGATCGCATTTGGTTTCCAGAGGTGGAGACCCCCAGTCAGGGGTGGCAGCAAACCCCAGGTCTGACTGTGAGCCAAATCCATGGGATAGACCAGACATGAGACATTGAGCTGCCGCTTCCCCCAAAAACAAGGTGGCCAGGAGCGCTGTCCCCATTCCTGCTCCTCCTGGTCTTCTGGCAGCACACCCATCGGAGAACCCGCACGGTGCCGTTGCATTGCCATGGCAATCAGCACTATAGAAGCAACTAAAAATAAACGTTGGCTCCGCAAAGCACAAAAGATAGTCCTGAATCCAAACCCTGACTCCTCCATCTTCAAACCTGGGTGCAATGTGGTCCCCACTCAGCAGCCACCCCACTTTGCACAGCAAGGACATTCGCCCCTTTCCCCTGCAACATTCCGGGCAGAGTGGCAAGGTGCCTATGGCACAGGTACAGCCCATTTGCCTCAGTCCTGATCCACCACTGAGCTCTGCTATTGAGGCTGGCTGCAGCACCAGAGGAGGTGGACATCTCTTCAGAGCCCTCATGTGACTGCAGTCATTGAGAAAACCTTTTTTCTTTAAACCCCCCACTGATTCCCACTGCATTCCCAATGTCCTGAGCAGTATCCCACCTCCCCACCAAGAAACTCAGACAGCTGGGCAAGCCCCAGGCATATCAGACATGGAAAGATAAGCCAGGCACTTACAAGTGACTTGTTGCATGTCACCTCACCCAAGCAATAACAAAATTAACCCACAGAGCAAACTGCAGTAGCATCACCAGGGTATACCATGAAGCAGACCCAAAGGATAAACTCTGCACAAGAGCCTAACTCCTGGGCATAAAACCCAACATATGAGTGCTGCATGAAGAAGAACCAAGCACCACCTCAGGTAGAGCTGCAGGACGAGGAGGTCATGGCAGAGAAACGTGCTGAGCTTCCTGTTTCCCTGTAGCATCACAAGTTTCTACTGGGGAAATAACAGCACAGGGACTCGGGTGTCCATGGCCAGGTCACGGTCCCCACAGACCCATGGTTGGGTGGCAGCCCACGTCAGAGCATGCTGAATTATGCATAGCAGCTTTGAATTATTACTTCTCCATTAATGAAAGTGTGTGCACAAATACGCCAGCAAACAACCCTTTCTGCAGGGAGGGCAAGCCTGGGAGTCTGAGCCCTCCCCACCAGACACAGACCCTCAGCTTGTCACCCACTACCAGCCCCTGTAAGGAGCAGAAACTGTTTTTCTTTAGTTACCATTTCTCTTCATTAACACGATTCAAACTCAGGCTGTCCGTGAAGTTTACACTCACTCCAGAACATTTTTACATTGGGTTTTTTTTCACCCTAAAAAAGAAATTTAAAAGGAAGAAATCCTGCAAGCAAGTTGATGTTGGCCCTTGTATCCCAAGCCACTCCAGAGAATGATCAACAAGAAAAATATCCCAGCACCAAGGGGGTTCTTGAACACACACATAAATCAATTACATCCCTAAAAAAGGAACTTGTGGGAGTAACAGGGTGCAGCACACAGCTAACAAGCCTGAAGCACGGACACTTGCAGAGCCCCGTGTAGTCACAGCTTGTGAAGGTGATGTGGAAAGCACTTAAACCATGCTCCTCCTCCTCACAGCCAAACCAACTGCTGGAAGTTGAATTGTCTGTATCATTCCTACTCCCTTGTGCTGAAAACCTACAACCCTTCCTCTGAAGCCACCTGCAGCAAAGCTGAAGATGTGGGAAGAGCAGATGTGGCAGGGGCCTTCCATTCCAGCCCTGTCACTGGGATTTGCTACTCCAGAGACAGACAGCAACAGGATTATGGCAAGAGAAATATCCCACCCAGCTGCTTCATGTCTGGGCTCTCCCACGCAGCCTTGCCAGCTCTGCTGGCACCACAATTCTCTGAAGACAAGGCAGCATGCCCCATGCTTGTAGCCCACTCCTCGTGCTCCTACGGAGGAGGACAGTCCCTATGAACTGTGTGGAGAGGGCTGTAGCTGGGGTTTATCCTAACCTCACTAACAGAGGCATTTAATGCCCCTGGAAATATTTCCTAGCAGAATTCCCACTGGATGCCTAGTTCCTCTGTGATGTTCTCAGGAACAAAATCAACATTTTTGTGTGCAGTTATGCCCTCTGCTTTGGGTTGGGTTTGCCTGGTATTTATTTCATCTGACCAACCTTTTTAAGTCTAGGATGTCATTCACCTTTAAGGACTCCCTTTGCTATCTTCAAAACCAGTGTAAGCAAAACCATTAAGGAACCAATAGTGCAAAAGCCAGCCAACTCATTCAAATGCTAAAACTACTCAATTTTATAATGAAGTAATTAAGTTACAGCACTGGTTTGCTCTTCTACAGTTCATGTTCAGGCAATTGAAAAAACAGAAATAATCTGCTCCCCTTGATGAGATTCAATTCACCTTTTGGCACTGTGCTTCTGTGGAAGCAGTTACCCTTGGGACAGTGAGAGCACTTCATCTCAAGTTCTTGTCTGTGATGAGATGCAATAAATTCAATGGCAAATTAAACTTTAGAAGGAAGAGTCATGAGGGACTCTTGATCTGATCTTTAGGTAGAGATGTGGAAATGGTCTAGATGGGACACTATGTTTCACAATATTACTTTACTCATTTACATATAGCTTTCTTATGTGTGTTAGCCAAGGGGGTTAATGGCCTGAATCTCATTAGTCGCTTGCAAACATCTATTACGTCATTGCACAAGAGTCTCTTTGCAAACTGCTTCTAATTCCCTAAGGAAATAAGCCAGAAAGGGAGCAGCCTCACAGCAAGCACTGTGGAATGGTGGCAGCACACCTCAGCAGCAGGGAGCCCTAGCCCCACTCCAGGCAATGCCTGACAGTCAAGCTGCAGCCAGCACCACACAGCAACCGGACCAACCTCAAGTTCAAAGTTATAAACCTCACTTTGAAGCAGTGTTCACTGTAAAATGCAGTAGAAATGTTTTAAGATAGAAACATTTTGTTCTATTAGAAAGGTCATTACAGCGCTAAGGTGAAGCAAGAGACACACACAAAAAAAAAAGGATTCCTTTAAATAAAGGCAGCTCTGGTCAAGAACAGCAGCCCCAGAAATAGGTGCCCTACTGTTTAAAGTAACTTAACTGATACAACATCACTAGAAAACTAATTTAAGTATTCTTTTCATTCTGTGAAATTTCTGAAAAAGCTTTTGTAGAAAATCAGTTTTGTGAAAAACGTTCTGGCTTCATTTCTGCAACTGTTCTTTCCCATCTGCTTTCACACTGCAAGGGGGTGTGCCCACTGAATTGTTTGTTCCAGTAACATGGACCCTGAGCACCTACATGTTTCCCTGGGTGCACCCAGGTCCAGCAGGATACATGGTAGTACTGCTGGTGGGAACTGGGAGGAGAGATCCAGGAAGCCTCCATGCTGCTTGTCACCCAGAGCCCTGGAATACCCAACAAGTATGACTGCACAGCAGTCACCTTGCTCAAAACCACCCTAGCTGCACCCCCAATTCCCAGAGTGCTTCAGAGCGATGCTCAGACATGGTGCTTAAGACTTACCTTGGATCTTTCCCTCCCTTCTGTGAGAAATCGCTTAATGCTCTTCTGAAACTGCACACAGAGGGTTTTGCCCTGGAGTCTCCATCACAACTGAGCTATAGAAGAAAAACATGTAAAATGAGATATTTGCCCCAAAGACTCCCTCCAGGAACACAATCCCTCCAAAAAACCAAAGCCCTGCAGTCTCTGTGAGCCATATGGGTCCAAAGAATAGGGTGACTGCTGCAACTCCAGCTGCCAAGTCCCAACCAGAGATGGAGGAGAGGGCTGCTGGCAGCTCTGCAGCTACTCAGAAATGCTGCTCGGGGACCTGGGTGAGAACAACTTGCTATTGCACTCTTTGGGGCAATATGCATTTGTTCACATCACAGACTAGGGAGCAGGTCATAAACGGTGACTCAATCAAACCCCACTCCCATAGCACCCCTGAGCCACCAACACAGCCCATAGAGCCAGAACCACCAAGGAGCTCAAGGCCAAAGAAATTATACCAAAAAATCTGTTTACTTTGATTACAGAGTGTAGCTTGTGCACTGCAAGAAAGGACCGTTAAGTGAGATAAATGACCGCTGCCCACTCCTGCTCTGTCTTGCAGATGACAGCAACTCCTTATGACTACAGGAGGTTTTGTTCTTAACTATAATCTCAGCTGCTTTTTACTTTTTAGAGGGGAAATTTGCACATGGTCCTGTGATTGTGACCTACTGCTAAAAAAACAAACACCAGCAAGCAGAGGTCTGCCACAATGTTATGAGGTGCTGGAGGGGTTTCCTGCTAGGACATTGCACCCTGAGGAACAGAGCAGCCTGCTAAAGGCTGTGGGCATCACCACATCCAGTTAATTATCTGGGCTGCTAAAACAGAGCCCTAGAACAGTTTCTATACATAGTTTTAGGAAGAGGTTTCGTTTTCCATAGTGCATCACGGTACAAAAGCATGCATCAGGAAACCGCCACGGTAGAACCCTGTTGCCCTGCAGCAGGGTGTGCCACGGTGACACTGAATGGACAGCCATGCCCTGGCAGGGACATCTCCTTACCGCAGTACAGTGTGTAGCAAGAAAGCATGACTGCCATAACCCAGCTTTATTGACCAAAAATGGACAGTTCCATTTATAATGTAGTTTCTACAAGTAAGCCCTAAAAAAATAAGTCACACCAATGTTCAAACATAATACTTTTATTTGTGGATAAAAATTAAGGCTCACAGTACTTTATCATTTCACAAGCAGAAAAATGTTAAAAATTGAGAATGATGGGGAATGCCCCAATACAAATTCCTCTAACTGCTGACATGTTTTACTGAAGACTCGAGGTGAACAATTGTACAGGGCAGCTACAGTTATTAGCTTGTAAACTAGGTGCTAAATGTATCTTTTTAAGAAATGTGAACAGAGTATTATGTTTCTCTCCACTTCTGGCTGTCCAATACACATGGATTCCATAAAAACACTCAAGAACCGTTGGGATGATAACACCAACCTTCCTAAGAACAACCCACCACATCTACAATGCATGGCATAGGTGTCAAACAGGGAGAAGAGAGCTAAAGATCACAAATTTAATGTTGATAAGACATTTTGATTATAGTGCAATATGCCTAAAATTTCAACTTTCGGGGTGTGTGTGGAGGGGGTGTGGAAGCAAAACCCCACAAAAACCAACCCAAACCAAAGTATGTCCCTAAAGAGCACAGGAATTGCTGTTAAGCTCCATTTCATTACAGACATGAAAGCAACCCGGATGATTAAAAAATGGTAAACATGTATGTCAAACTTCAGTATACACACAGCGTACTGGCATAAATCATGCCTATAGTCAAGATGCAACTCCAAGGACTTCCAAGTGTGAACCACGCTGTGAATTAGATTCCTGCCCAGGTGTGCTGCAAGTTTGTGGTCAACAGATACAACAGTTACTGCAACTCCCAACCCAATGGGCATCACCAATTGTCACACTTTTCTTGTGAGTTACATCATTACTATGCGACTACACACACTGCAGAGTTACTTGCACAGAGACCAACTCCTGTCTCAGTCAAAACTAAGAAGGGTTTAAGAAGTGCTCTATATCCTTTGCATTACTTAGTAATTCCTTCTGCTTTGTCTATTTGCTGTCAAGGCAACATAAACTGGCAGCAGCAGCAAGAGAAAGCCTACTTACAATAAGCAACAACTGCCAGAGCATTAAAAGACTGAAGGACTTCTGCATCACTCCAAGAAGATCCATTTCTCGTCATTGCACCATTTACATCTGAGATACCAACATAGAAATGAAAGCAACCACCCTCAGCTTTTTATGATTAAAAGTTAAAATGTACCTTACAGCCATAATTTCATTAGGGAGCTTTCTTTTGAGATAAGCTACAAAGAAAATGTGTTTGCAACAGAACCCATGCTGTAACAGATTCTGCCGTGGCAAACACAGACATACAGAGTTTCCGACCAACAGCTCTTACAGTTCAAAATCCAGTAGTAAAAGAACATTTGTATTGATAACACTTCACTTACATCACAAAAGCTCATCCAAAGGGCTTAAAGGGGTTATGAGAGATGTGTGTGAGAATTACTACCCCCATTTTATACAGGGAGCAGCTGAGATACTGATCAAGATCAATTTGCCAAGCTGCAAAGTGTGTCAGAACACAGGAGCAGTGTTCGGGGGTGGGGAGGGGGGGGGGGGGCAGTGTCCCCAACTCCAAATCATCCCAGCCTCTGGTCTGCTGCTCTCCTGTATGCCTGTGGCCCCAAAGAGTTTCAAAGGGCAGAGGGTTGTCACACACCATCTCCTATCCCAAGCGAAAAAGCACCACTCTGACACAGATGAAAGAATAAATTTACACAAGTTAGCCAGTTCCTACAAGCAGAAATTAAACCAGATTTCTGTAACACGTAGGCAGCAAATGTAAGAACAACAGGAAAATGTGTGCAAAAGAATATAGAACACTTTCAACCATTATTCCAGTTCACAAATTTATGCAAGTGGAAATATAAGTAGCTACAGCTATGAAATACTCCATGTTACTGAACAGTTTAAAACAAGTATTTTACCCTAAAATACCAGGGTAATCTTGAGCCAAATGAACTGCAATTGCTTAAATTAAAAATAAAATAAACATGGCTAGAGGGACGAGCCTGGATACACAGTTACAGCTCCACCGGCAGAGGTACCCGGCAGGCACCCAGCAAGCTGCTCAGGTCAAAATTTAACTGTCATTTTCACTCTCAGCAATCGTAGACATGCTCAAAATTCTCAGGTCGAAGGAACAGCTTTGCCTCAATACATCAGAAAAGCAAAGGTGTCCAAAGCAACCATCTCTGAAATTATTGCTTACTTAACTACATAAATGCAGAATATGAATGACAGAAAGGATCTATACAGACTGGGCAGATCACTCCCGATACCATGACCCCACACTAATAACTACAACGATGTTAAAGGTCAAGCTAAGTACAATACATACAAAAAAAAAAAAATCCTGTAAAAGCAAATGCATAGAAAATAAACTGTCATCAAGTATATGGAAAGCACACTGGCAGCAAGCTGCAAAGGGACTGTGGTGCAAGCGTCAAGAGGACAGAAACAGGACGCACAGATCCAGGAGCTCTGGTGCAACTGCTTTCCAAACCACACTCCCATTTTTTATACTTCTATCAGAGTCCCCAGAAGCACACAAAGATACTTCACTGTCTGGAATTTGACATACGCATACATGCAGTAAGTGTATACTAAAGATTAGCTGGTGTGTTTGTTACCAACACACACACCTACTGAGCGATGCAAGAGGGAGTGAATACAGAAAGACAGACAGAGGTAATTTCATATTTTAGCATTGCACTTTTGGAGCTCAACATTATTGCCATGGGCTAATACGTCAAACAATACAGAACAACCTTAACGGTACACAACAGATACACAGTAATTCCACAACTCAACAGTACCCACTACTCCATTTGGCAAAATATTTATTTATAATAAATCCGTTCAAAAGCAGTTGGTCACAAAGAATTCATTTTACATTTTTTAGGCTGTAACAATGCTTTTGGTAGAAGTAAATAAACTGTCTCTTTTTATGGAGTATACAAAACCAGAGACATTGAAATGACAGTTAACAATAAAACACATGAAAACAGGAAGAATTGGTAAGACAAAGGCAAAAGCAATAGGAATCTGTCTGCGCACCAGCAATGCTGCCATGATTATTTACCCGTACAAATCCTCAGCCCCACTTAGTTATTATCCCCAGATCTTAACCGCAGGTTTATGCTCCAGGAGAGGAATCTGATGCGATGTAGCAGCTCCAGTCACTCTTTCACAGTACTGCATGTCAACACTGGGAATGGTTTCTGATATGACTTAGACTGCACACAGTACTTCAATAGAAAAAAAAGTTAATTACTCCCACTCTGTGGTTCCTGGTGGCTTTGATGTCAAGTCATACATCACTCGAGAAATGCCAGGAATCTTCTTAATCTCTGCCACCATTTTTAACACAACCTATTGTGGAAAGGAAAAATAAATCAGAAGTATGTAAAGCAGACTTGACGAAAACTAACTGAGAAAGAGCTTAAAACCGGAAAACTTTGCTCATGCTAATTCTGTCATACACAAGAGAGAAAGAACATGTAGCTATTGGCATATTACTACCAATTAACAAAATCAACAAACCCTCTAGCTTCGTATCTGCAGTTTTATATGGAACATGCCATTTTTTCGCACTGATAATAAACCAGGGTATCGATCACAATACACTTCCCTCAAAGTAGCAGCTCTTCAGCTTTTCTATGTCACTGTTTCTGTAAAGTTCAGCAGGAACATGTTATGTGTTCCTATCACTCACTTTCAGACTTTTCTCAGACCGTCTCTAGCTGAGGCACCATCAAATACAAATCAAAAGCCGGAGTGAGACCCCTTTTGAAACAAAAAAGGGAGCTCTAAAGATAAAAAAAAACAAAACCAAAACACACACACACCAAAAAACCAACTAAAAAACAACAGAAAGAGGCATCCAATGGAAAGTTTCCATTGAGCGTCATCCCCCAGATTCCACAGTCAATTCATGTTCACGAAAGTATTCCAGATGAGAACTTGCTTAGAAGTTCAGCTTCCTTAAGAATCCCACGGTTCACAACAATGCCACTTACATGATGTACTGTTTTATAGTGCAAGCATAAATTAAACTGTGCATTGCTCTCCATGGAAAAACACAGGAAATTTTAGAATCAGATATGATTAGTTTTCCCATAAATATAAGTATTTTCCATAAGCTCTACTACTTTGTTACCACATTATTACCTAGTCTTAAAGTAACCACTTTACATTCTGAAGACTGGGGATGGGTTTGTGG
>JAVHNF010025412.1:0-16363 GCA_034783455.1 Micropsitta finschii | reverse complement strand
ATTTCATCAAGGATGAATGTGATGAATTGGATTTTTTTCTTCTGTGCTGCTTCTGCCACAGATAACATTAAAAGACCTGTGAGAGTTTATAGCAGCTTCTTGCTCTTAACATGGAAAGCCTTAGTGCAAAAATAAAAGAATCTTTGATTTATACTGGCTCTGAAATAATGTTAAAATGCTTGCTTGATAAAACGACTCATTCCATGCAAGGTGTTTCTGATACTGTTTTGCAAGGCGGTGGGTAATTTAAGTCTAAGTTGTATTGTAGAGCATGTGGATGACATCCCTGACAGTCATCCTTTCAGGCTTGTCCAGCATGGAAAACAGGTTTAAAGTAGAGGTTGGATGTCACAATGACCTTTTTGGTGAAGATATACTAAATTTCTTCCAATTTATAAGCCACTAATGTGGAAGATGCAGTGAAAAGCCTTTTAGATATCTGCATGGCTTGGCTTCATTTCGAGAAATAGTTAAAATGGTGCCTTATTGCTAGCACTTGCATAATCAACCAGCCTTGGGACAGCTGAAGAGCAATCTCTTTACCACTTCAAACGGTTATTTCACTTTGCACTATTTCAAAATAACTGTCAGTGTTGTCAGTAAACCTAATTTATATCTAGTGACTATTAGACTTCAAAAGCTATTTGCTCACAAGGAAGAAAGTTACATACATTAATTACCAATTTTGGCAGTAACAGCAAAAATGCTAAATGTAGTTTCTTGAGAGAATCACTGCTGACAACTGTATTTTTTTCAGAGCTTACAGAGTGTTACAGGTTGTGGTACTGTAAGATCTGAAGCATTTTAATGCTCCTAATGTGTAACAAACTGTACCAGACTTCACAACACACATTAATAATGTGCTGTTGATACAATGACAAAATAAGCAAACTGTCTCTTCTATTTTCCAGCTTTCAGCAACTGTCTTTTCTGATATCTAATTTAATAAAAGTGTGTTTATGTGATGTAGTCAAGTGATCCAGCTGCAGCATGGCCAGGAAGAGATCTCCTTTAGTGACTGGATGCTAAATCTTGATGCTGTTTTATAAACAACTGTCTCAGTTTGCAAAGGGGAGTTGTGCCCTTGTTACTTGGTTGTGTTAGGAGACTGATAAGGTTGTGATTGATGAAAAAGAAGAAGGTCAAACAGCTCTGAACAGAGGAAAATGCTGTTATTTGATGACTTTGTTACAGAAAGCAGAACTGATTTGCAGGGTAGGTCATAGGATGGGCAAGAGTGATTGAGCTTCAGGATCAGAGCAAGGCTAGGTAGAAGAAATAATGCAAACAATATCTTCAGAATCAGCTTGGCTTTAAAAGGAGAAAGAGCATATGCAGATTTTGAGAGAAAGAAGTAGCTGTAATCCCCAATTAAGCATCTTGGAGTGGTGCATTTCAAGTGTCAGGGTGTATGTGTAGCTCCCTGCTAGCACTGTTGCTTAGCCTAGGCTTGGAGGCTTATTGTCACTTAAGGGTACAGAGGATAACCATGGTTTTCAGTAATAGAACTGGGGGTACTAAAAAACAACAAAGAATTACATGGAATTTGTTATTCATTCTTTCATGTTATGAAAAAGATTATTATTTTTCTTCTCTATATTATGTATGGAAGTTATTTGCTTCTCTGTTTAGGCCATAGCCTTAAAAAAATATTGCTTGTTTTTAGTCACTTTAAACCATTAAACTGGATGCAACCTCCAGCACTTGGCATGTCAACAGATCTTTCTGGACATCTGAAACTATTTACAGAAATAAATGCTTACATGTGATTTGAGGCAATAGTTAAAGGTGCTCAGAGCTTTGAGTTTAGTGTGGTCTTTGGTAAAGAGTAATGCTGTTCTTGGGCATTAGCCTTCAGTACTTGAAGGTACTTGACACAAATTATAGGTCTAAGATTTTGTGGAATGATTGGCAAATTAAATATTCCTTTTCATTCTCTTTTGGCATTTTTTTCCCCCTTCCTATAGATAGGCAACTGTTAAGCTGCTTCTTGGTCTAGAAGGAGTGGCACTCTAGATCTTTGAGAACTGGAAACAATCTGGCATTTTTAATACTCCGAGAGTGTAAGACTTGACCTCTTGCCACTTGAGCTTGTATAATGTAGCTTTATAAAAATACCTTATTGCTAGGAAAATTTATTTTTTGTGTTTGTTGCCATGCTATATGATAAAGTAGTTTAGTGCTTTGATATAAGCCTTTCTTCACTTAAGATTTTTATGTTGCATAGGAGAAAAAGGACTTTAAATAAAGGCACCAAATCTTTAGCTGATTTACAGGTTCATGAAGCAGCCTAGAGTATTTGCACATGGGTGAGACAAATTAGTAGTAATATGCTGCTGCATGATATGGGATGTTTTTGCAGTTTTAAAATAACCCTTGGGATATGGTTGCAATTGTAAATACAAGATGATATGTTCTCCTTCACCTGATTATTTAGGCTTTGTTCCAAAAATCATAGTAATTTCCACAGACTTTGGATCAGGCATCCATTTTTTTAATGCAAAAGGAGATTTGCTGTGGATTTCAGGCAGATTGAGTTCAGGTACCCCAGAAGAAATGCTGTAGGGAGTTTCAGCTAAGGCATTACTGGAAAAATGGGATGGATCCTACAAACCACAAACATCATTGCAGCCTCAGTGTCCTGCAGAGAGACAAGTTCAATGTTTTTTTCAAATCTGGTGTCAAAAAGATGTGTGAAGCCTTGCTGTACAGTAAACTTTGTTAATTTGAACCAACTGCTGGCAGACTTGGTGAGGATCATGAGGATCACAGAATTTTCTGTGATTTATAGAAGCAAAGTTATTCATGCACCACAAATGATGAAATGAATTCTGTTTTTAAAATATTTGATCTGTTTCATTAATTATGTTTTACTCCAATCACATCACAAGATACTGACAAAATGTGGTTTACTACTCCACTCCCATGCCCAATCTTTGCTGAAAATATGCACATTTGCTTAAATGTGAAGCACATAGCTCAACGATCCTCCTTTGTCTAGATATTATGGTTTTATGTGGTATAAATCTGAAGAAACAGGCTGTGCTCTTTTAGACAGCTCATATAATGCCTCATAATGTCAATATAACATGGCAAAATACCTCTTTTTGTTACACCATTTGTAAAAAAAATAAAGACTTACAATGAATCAATTTTATTTACAAGAAGCGTAGTCCATTGGCTTGAATGTTTTCTTGATGTTATTAATAGGTGATATAAACTATGTTAAAATATCAGACTATAAACCATGAAATTTTACCACCTTCGAGTGCCGGCTTCAGTGGTAATGGCTTGCGTTAGGGTAATACTGCATTCTAATGTATGAGTCAATTATATCTCAAGTATCTTATTTATGTACTAGGGCTAAGTTTTAAACTTGCCCTGATCTTTTTATTCCTGTCAAAAAAGATTTTGTTCTTTTTGCAGATATTTTTATCCTTTGCAATGAACTTGCCAGTTAATGTTCATTCTTCTTCTGCTCCTTCAATATCGAGGCTATAGGATAGTCTGTTTTTCTCATATCTTCAACTCTGCATTCTAATGAAGTTGAGGTAAAGAAAAGGAGGACTCTTTGTAAAATATTCTTTACAGAGTCCTCTTTCTATACAGTTAAGTGATTCCCTTTTAATGAAGAGTATTGCTCCAGAATTCATTTTAAAGATTCTTTAGAGTGTTAAAGAGATTATCATAGTTCTAAGATATAATTGGAATTGAAATGATGTCCTGTTTTGCTACATGAGAAATCAAAGTCCTGCATACTGAAGGGAAGTTTTGCTGGCAGCAGCACGAAGTCTCTGCATATTAGTTCTACATATGTTTGTTAATATTTTTGGTGAGTGTGGATAGAAGATTTGGAACACTGTCCAAAGAAGGTAGGGTAGATGCACAGACCTTGCAGTCTGTAAGCCCAAACACTTATGCACATGCAGAACTTAATTCTTGTGAGGACTCCCATCTACGTCAGTGAACTACCCACATAAGTAAAGATGCACATGTGCAAGAGTGTTGGCAGGATCAGGGCTTCGTTTTCAGACCTGTTCTTTGAAATTCCTGTAGGACCCCAAAGAGAGAGCACCTCTTAGGAAGATCCAAACATCTTCTGTTCATATTACAGTGAGTGGAAGTTGAAATCATTTGTGTAATGCAATGGGGCCAACAGGTCTTTCTCTTTCATAGCTGAGATGTATACTGATTTAATAACTCCCATTACCCAGTGTTGTCATAAAGCTTACCATGAATTGCAATCAGTCTAGTTTACATTTTAAGCATTATTTTTTCTTAAATGAGGGGCTTGAAACCGTTTTTGCAGATTGACGACATCAGAAGATTTTCCAACTTAATGAAAAAATCCAAATGACCACGTAATATTTTCAAAGAACAGACTGATGGAGGCTGGCCTGTTGTCAGAAAAATAGGGTATGAATTAACTTTGCTATGTTATGATTTAATTTAAAATTAACTTACGGTTTGTTGACAACATTCATATTTCATAGAATAGGTGTAGGGTACAAGTTTTCTGTATTTCCTACCATGAAAAAAAACCCCATTAACTCTGACATCTGTTTTTAGCACTTTGCTTCATATTTTTGGATGAATGCCTGGCAAAAGCTGGAAAGCGACTAAGAAATCAACCAAAGATGGCCTAAGGGCCTGTTCCCAGCTGGTACGACATCTGGAATGTTATATATAGTGGATAAATTCAGAGTTGTAGTTTAATAAGATTGGTATTCAAGCATTCGGCCTACAGCAAAGGAAAGGACAGTGAAGCTGACAGCATGCGTGCTGCATAATATGTCAAGGTGTCTGAAATATAATTTGCTGGGTTTTCACTTTCATTTTGGCAGATTCCTTATGCTTATATACAAACTTTCATCTAGTATTGTTTTGAACCCATCCAAAATAAAGGGTGAAGTTATATCAGTATTATATCCAGAGTCTTATCTTTTCACTGAGCTTAGGGTATGTCTGGGTTTCTTTCTTTTTTCTTAGGAAAAAAGTTCTAAAGACACATTTTTATGAGCTGACTAGAAATAACTTAAGCTGCTACCTTTGAAAATTTTAAGTATAAGGAGTCTTTTACAGTGAAGATTTTACAGAATCATAAACTGTTCAGGAAACTGGACTTGTGCTGTATGGAACCATACTTGCACGACAAGTTCCTGTGTGATGTACACTAGGTTACCCTGCTCTTGCAGGGGGGTTGGACTAGATGATCTTTTGAGGTCCCTTCCAACCCTTGGGATTCTGTGATTCTGTGACTTAATGTCTCGAAGTATTTGGGGTTTAGTTAATCTTCCAACTGTCTAATCTCCAAACTGTAATTAAATGTGTTGCTAGATAAGCCTAAAAAAGTTGCAGGTGGGGATCAGTGGAGATCCACATGCTTACAACAGCTCTGAGTGTGGTAATGCTAGGTTACAAAAATACAGGGAGTGATTTCTGTTTGCAATCCTGTAACTATACTAATCAGATAGTGTGCTTGCAAGTCCCTCTACCTCTGCATCATTTTTTTGTGTCCCAGTATAAGGTGAGCATTGCATATGTTTTGCACTGCAGCCCAGAAAAGGATGTAGTCTGTGTGTCTAGTTCTGCAATGGGCAAATCAGGTGGTGTGACTGGGGCCAGTCATGGTGCAAGGCTGCAGCTGGAGAGAGTTTGAAACATTACTGTGTGGGTCTGTGCTGTTCTGCACATGATCTCTGTTTTGCAGCACTATGGTCTGTCTCCAGTCTGCATCTTCCCTCTATGATGCTGCAGCAGGGGGGAGTCTGTGAAACTCCACTCCTAATACGTAAGTCACAGGACTGTGGTAAGGGAGTGTGAAATGGAGGAGGGTGCAGTGTGTGAAATGCGTCAGGGCTGTAATTGATGGAGAAAGGTGTAATGTAAGGTCTTATCCTTTGTTTTTTTAAAAAGGACTTTCTTGATAATTCATCAGCACATTGTGTTATTTCCACAGTATTTATTACTATGCAAGATCTTGTAGGTGAAGACAAGGCACTTGGATATGATTTGGCAGGGGATCAACAGAGCTAGGAGGAGATGGACCTAGAGTGGGAGGAGAGATGACTTTTGCAGCTGCACTTTGGTTTAGGTTTGGAGGGCCAGATCTGAAATGACTGCAGCTGACAAGGAGAAATCTGATTTGTCTGCAGGGGAGTGTCACTAATTGCTGTTTAGCTGGTGGGGATGTCAACAAAATATTATTATTAACTTGAGCGTGTGGTACAGGTATATGTGCATGTGTAGTGCAGATGAAGCTTAAGAGGCTGAGATCAGGCAAAACAAGAACAGTGTAGGTTGTTCATTCCATGGTATTACCAACAAAATAGAATTATTTAGTTGTTGTTACGTAGGAAAACAGGAAAAAATGGTGATTGCCTTTTGAATCTTGTGTCTCCTTACCCTTTCTTGTACTCACCCAAACTTGCTTGGTCTTAGTGAGTTTGGGGACAGTTGGCAAAATCCCCATTGATATCTACTACTTTATTCTTGTATGCAAAAAAATAATAACAAAACCTAATACTAGGTGGTGCTTACAAAGTAACATACTTTAAAAGAATGGATATTCTTGCAAAAGGAACAAATTCACTTATCACAGAATTTGAAGTGATTGCTTCAGCTTTTCTCATTTCCTTTTTTGGTATCATTGTACTTGTAGTATCTGTCATTACAGTACTTGCTATTTAGTAGTGCTCTGAAGAGATCCATGCCAACATGCTCACTTCTCACTTTTCTCTGTGTAGATTGGTTATAGAATATTTACAGTTGACTCAAAGTTCTTCAGACTGAATATCTTAATATTACTTTGCTTTTGGAGTTGCTACTATTGTCTGTTTTGTCTTAGCCCTTCCCCGATTCTTTCTCTCTTCTGCCCAGATAGACTGGGTTGCATGCTTTGTCTCCAAGCACTCAGGTAGCCTAATGGGTCTTTTTGATCTCAAAGACAGCTGTTTTTCTACTAGGATAATTTTATTTATTATAAAGGATGCATGTTTAGAATAACAAAGTAACCCAAATATTATGCTAAGGTGTAACATGATGTTAACAACACAGTCTGACACTGTAACAAAATCAATATGTGATTTTTACAGTAACATATTGCATAGCCTCACAGTGTTATTTGTGAATTTAGAAGTGATATAATCTGATGAAAACAAACGTACCAACAAAAAATAGTGGGATTGGAAATGGGAGGGAGGGCTCTAACTGGTAACTTTAAACCTAAGACTGCTAGCGGTTTTGATAAACTTTTGTGTTTGGGGTCTGACCCTGTGCTAGCAACGCAGAACAAACTTGCTGTGTCCCTGTTATCTGTGCAGCAAGAGATTATGTGAATTAAGTTAAACCTTATGGAGTAGATATTGGTTTACATAAATAAGGCAGATATAGTTGGAGGAGTACTTGCAGACTGAAGATGAAGTTCTTGAAGATGGTTGGTTCTTGATTGGAATTTAATAATCATGTTACAACAGCTGTACACTTTCTTGAAGAAACCTATGGTTATTGTTGACACTTTATCTATTAAAAAACATTTTGTATAAGATTTTATGACACATTATACTTTGGATATGAAATATTAGTTCCAGGAACAGAAGGATATACTCTTCCACATGCAACTCCCTAGGTAGATTTTTTGGTAAATAAGTTATACAATGCAATATGTATATAGCATTTCTATATCTAAATAGTTTGGCCCTACAATGACTGTTATTTTGAAGTGAAATCACTCTCTTGTTTATTAAGGAATACGTGTTAAGGAATACATGTCAGTGCTACTAGCAATCACGTAAACCACTTGAATGGGTTTTTACCAGGGTATGTGCACTCTTGTCTTTAGGAGTTGATTATATTACTTATAATTCAAGAAGGTGGCAAAATCCATAGAACTTCAACACAGTCATATTATGGGGAATGTGATAAGATTTTCTTATAGAACTTTGAAAGAACTGCACATGAAATCGTAGCTCTGATAGCAGGATTTTTTAACAAGTCTGTCAAAACAAGGGTGGTACCATGTGGCTAAGGAATAGCTAATGGAGTACTTATATATATGGAGGGGAGAAAGCCAGGAAACTATGAGTGTGGCTGTCTGATCTTAAGTGTATAAGACTTTGGAATGCTTTTTTGAGGAAGGAATAATTAATAACATAAAGGTAAATGGAAAACTGTAAAAAATTGATTTATCTGGAAGATCAAACCTATCCTAGCTGATTTTATACCTTTCTTCGATCAGATATTTTTTCCTTAAATGAGAGGAATAGAAATCTCCTTTATCTGGACTTTATAAACCTGTTTGATATAATGCCATACTGGAAATTAACTCCTCAGAGTTGCAGCCTGGTGTGTGAACTGGAAATGAATAAGGAATGGGAGAGGAAGATAATAACTGACTGTGCTAAAACAGAAATACTAGCCTAGAGAAAGGTTATACACAGAGGCACTCTGGGACTAGAACTGCTTAATGTTTCATTAATGACTTGGACAAAAAAAGATTAACATTGAGCTCATTACACTTTATGATAAGATAAGGTTGGGGGGAACTGTCAACACAGATGAGAATGAGAACAATACAGTAGTAACTGGATGACCTAAAAGATGGGAGTAATAAAACAAAATGTATTGTCATGCACACCATGGAAAAATAATTCTTGGAGATAAGGAAACAAGGCAATGTAGAAGTAAATTCTAACTTACTAGTGCTGCTATGGTCTAATATGGAAAATAATATTTAGGAAAAAGAAATTTTGTCAACATGATTAGGGAATAAACAGCTTATTTTATAACAGATTTCTGTTATACTGGCTAAAGAAAGGTGTTGATGACGTATGATTGCAGCCTGTTACTGTGTGAGGCTAGAAAAGGCGTATCAGTATTTAAAGACACTGGGAACACCGGTAAGTGTATTGACCTCTAATTAATCTTACTATGTAAAATAAAGGGAGGGTTTCTAACCATCCTGTGAGAAAGATTCTGAAGTAGCTTCCCAACAGGAGTATTGAGAGCGGGAACAAATTTGCATGTTTCATCACAGAAATGTGAGGCTGCTGCAAATCTGTTTTTGGAGCCTCAGGAGCTCCATTCCAGAACTGCATTTTTTTGAGTACCAGTTGTGGGAAAACATGTGCCATGCTAGTCATGCCCACATATTTGAGTTGTGTAACACATTAGCAGACAGAAGTGGTATCTCTTCAGTGTTCAGCTAGTTTGTGCATATGTTATTTTGTGTACTTTAATAAATATTTAGTAACTAATAGATGAAATTGACAGCAGATTCAGGGGCATACCAAAGCAGGTATTACTTGCTGAAGTATTTGTGCGTTGCTTGGTCATATTTTTCTCCGTATTAAAATAATTTTTTTAGCAACCTTTACATTAATTAACCATTGTTTAAAATAAAATTCCTTCCATTAACCCAACATTTCATAGATGACATACAGAGATGAAGAAAATTTCCAGCCATTTTTTTCCAATGAGTAGTAAAGCATATGCATCCATATACTATTCAAGTTGGTTTGGGAATAGCACTGTACCGGTGGATGGTTGGGAACCCATGGGGTGGCAGGAACCTGTCAATGGTCCAGAACCCATCAATGGTCTAGAACCTGTCAGGGGGCAGGTACCTGTCCATGGTCTAGAACCCATCAGAGGGTGGGTACCCATTGATGGTTGGGAACCCGTTGGGGGGTGGGATCCCATTGGTGGGGCTTACACTGGAATGGTTCCTACTGCTTTAAGTATTGTCCAGAGGTTTTATTTCCTTAAATGAAAATTGCTTCAAACAGTTCATTTTTTTGTGTGACAGTGAAGGTATCAATTGCTTTCTGTTATTGCCTGTATGGAACAGGAAATGATAATGAAACTCGACTTCTGAACCTCCTGATTGGTAAATTTGTGGCCACCGTGTTGAAAGATCACTGTTGCAGATCAAGAAAATGTGTTTTACTCTTTAAAGGTCACGCATAAGACACAAAAATAGGTGAGCAATAAAAAGGGGAAGGTATTTGGGAACATGTAATGTATTAAAATTTAATACCAGTTGTCAGTAAGAATGATATGACAGATCTACCTGCTTCCTTTGTCCATCTCTGTTCTTTTGTCTGGTCTTAAGCTTTCTGCTTAAAGATCTAATCCAAAATGATTGAAGGAAAAACATTGGGATTTCACTGTGGAATGTCTACTGACTTCAATGAGTCTCATTTTAAATCATGAAACAGTTGGGGTTTTGGGGGAATTTTTTTTTTCTTTTACATAAAGATGTGATATTTTATAGCTCTCATGTTGGAGGCTGTTGCATTGAGACTTTGTGTGTAGTTATTACAGAATTGTGCCCTTAGGATGCTAGGTGGGGCGTAGATCCATTTTAACTCAATTCTGCCTCTGAGACTGGGTTTATGCTGAGGAAGAGCAGGACACTACTGATTTTCAGTGCAATTAGACACTATATTTTACACATTGTACTTTTGTATTGTACTTTTTCATGCTTGTAGCATGACAGGTCAATATTAGTTATAAGCTGTGTACTTTAAATCCTATGCCCTCATATTCTGTATGTTTTAATTTCATGTTTCCCTTGAGCCTGGGGCTTTTATCCAGAGAGTCTCCTCTCTTGGTTTTGTCTTTCTAATGTACAATTAAACACCAGGCTTCAGGCAGGAGGGTGACAACTAATAGCTGGGAGGTACTAAAGCTTAACTGTTGGTCAGCTGTACCTAATTTTTTTGAGGAGAGTGATTTAAACTGCTCAAATTACTGAGACAAACTCACCAGAGCATGGCAGTGGTTTTGTCTCATAGCAAAGGCCTTTTGGTTCTTTGGAGATAAATTTTGCATAGGTTTTCTGAGGTGGAAAGGGGTCCTTGATAACACTCTGCAGGGAGACAGTGTTAGGCATTCACACAGAACTACCAGACAGGTATAGCCTGTGCTGGAGTTGTTACTTCTACTTTACCCAACTGTATTTTGGCCTAAAATCATAGAAAAGATGAAAGAAAATACTGAAGCATAGAAGCAAAAGCCTTCTGTTATCTTAAGAGATATTGCCAGTCATTTGCCCTCATATAACTCTGGCTGAGGTATGGGGAATGATTTTGTTCTTCCACATTTCTGCCAAGCAGAGAATCATGTAAAAATAAACAATTCTTACCACTCTTAATGCTTTAATATAATCTTACAGTGGTTAAAATAACATTTGTAATTTTTTACTGGAAATACTTATATTTGTTATTATTTGTTAGCTGACTTAAACTTCCTGGCATTTGCAACATTCACCCTGCCAGATGAAAAAGGGATGATCCACTTGACACAAGTAGCAGAGCTCCTCTGCACAACCCTAGAAACCTTCACTTTGTAGATAAGGTCATTTGAGGATATTCTGTGTTTGCTCACATTTGAGCAGAAATCACTATTAATGCTGAATTGAGATAAGAGTTTGCCAGTCATAGAATGGATGGATTAAAATTTGCCAGCTATTATGACTAATTTTATCTGTGGCCTCAACAAGGAGTATGTTTGAGACTTCCTGTGTGTGTTTTCAGATAATGCCAAGGACTTGCAGATGGAGGCTCTGAATGGACAGGGCAATCAGATGCATGGCCCTTTGCTATTTGGGTCTGGGTGACTTCACTGACTTACAGTGTCTAACTGCTTAGGTCCTTTTTCCGTCTGGTCTTTTAGTAAGACTTAGTGAAGAAGGTATGTACGTGCCTGTGTTTGAATTGTCAGTTAATAATGTATACTTTTGCTGATTATATCCAAATTTGCAGAGGTGTAACAGACTCCAAGAATGTTAAGTTACAGTATGATTTGTACAAATAGACACGTATATGGAATGGAGAAGTGCTATAAATGGCCTTTACCTGAGTGAAAGGCTGCAGCATGAGTTGAGCCTGTATTAAACGTCAGAGAAACCATGCAGGAGCTCAGCCTTGTACAAATCCACAGGGAACCTCATACTCTTGGTTCAGAAATCTGTGTACAGTATTTGTGAAAGGGTGCTTGCATATATGTGTGGCAGTATAGTGGATGAAATGCAAATGCTCCCCTGAAGCTGGTTATGAATGCTGTACCATGCAGACTGGGAATCACAGTATTTCTTGTGTTTCTTCTAGTGTGAATATGTATGTTGGGATCAGCACAAAGCTCAATGGAAAAGTTAACTTTCTGATACTGGTGTTTTAAAAACTTCATGTGTATTTTGGTTGGAATTTCTGATGAATGTATATCAGATCAGTACTGGACGTCAGAAACAGATGTGGCATTTAACACACCTTCCAGCCAAGGAATGGTCTGATAAATGAAGAGTACAGGTATCCTTGAAAGGAGCTGATATGAATCTGCTTGGATGCTAAGTTCATTTCAGGCTTGTGTTAGGAGTGCTTGATGGAAGACTGCAGGCAGTGTGTATGTGTGTGTATTATTTGGGATCTGCAGCAGTTTAAATGTCAAATGGTTTTGTACTGCGTTCTTGAAAAAGGTTTTTTAAGGCACAGCTAGAAATGCAATTCACTGACTGATCTGTAGGTAGCTCTCTAAAACGTCCTTCTTTTCTTGCAAAGTTATCAGTTCATGACAAATCTAAATGGGGCTATTTTTTCTTGCTCCTAT
Source organism: Micropsitta finschii (assembly GCA_034783455.1). Lineage (NCBI taxonomy): Eukaryota > Metazoa > Chordata > Aves > Psittaciformes > Psittacidae > Micropsitta > Micropsitta finschii. Next base: position 3,757 of record JAVHNF010025412.1, on the reverse strand, counting down.
GTTTTCACAGTAGCAAGCCTTTATTGTGTATGTGGGATTATTGGGCAAGCCTTTGGGCTTGTTTTTAATGCAGTGTTACAAGAGGAGTATATGATTGCTCGTGGTTCAATTTTTAGATAAAATATTTCTCTTATCTCTAATACTTTTGAAAAAACTATCACTTGGAGATAGTCTGGCTTCATTTGAAAATGAGAATTGACTTCAAGGCAATAGTTGTTAATATATTTGTTCAAACCCACCCAGTAATGGGCTTCAGTTTGATTTATAAAAGAGCTCTCTTATCATACAGACTTTAATAGCTTTTGTTCATGAAGAACTGAGGGAGTAAAGTCAGTTTTCACTGAGACAGCACTACTGAAATAGAGTGAACGAGCTCTGGCTAAAAAGAGGCTTAAATATAAATGTTGTGATTGTGCCAGGGCTAATGTTTGAATTTATGAAAGAATTTTGATAAGCAATATGATGCAATGCTTTCAGAATTTAGAAGAAAATAATCATCTTCTTTGAAGCAAAGGAGTCTAAATCACTGGTTTGAATATGTGAACCAGAACATACAAAGTTTATGTATGAAAGATTAGTAGGACCCAATATGGCAATTTTAAATGTACAGTCAGGAAAATACTCGGTGTGTAGGTTCAGCACAAATAAGGAAATTTGCAGCTTTTGGAGCTTTTCTGGTCATTGTACATTTCTGGATGTGCAGGTCATTGTTGTGCCCAGTTTTCATTTGACAATGGTACTTCAATAGTTTTCATATGTAGACTCCCTGCTCTAACTAAACGCACTCCATTTGGCTTTTGTTCAGCAGAATGGATCTTGAAGACTGAATGGAAACACCAGTTAACACAGAGCATATCTACCAGGTCATCCACACTACTGTGTACTGGGCAGGAAAGGTTGCACAAGCTGTTAGTTTGCTTCATGGCATTTGAATCCATTCCAAAGTACATACAGCACAGGTTTGTAGAGAGTGGTTGCAGTATCCATCAGCTCTAATCCAGTAGTTGAAATCAGCTGCAACACTGCTGGGGGGCTGTATTTTGTATAAGGACCTGGAGGTTTGTATTTTGTTCAAGACCTGGAGGTTTCATTGGAGGGCTCTTAACTGAGAGAACTTCTCTTCCTTGCTTTAAAAGATGACTTGAAGCTCATGCATTATTTGTATGTTAAATGGCTTGTAGTTTTTCACTGGGCGAAGCTATCAGTTGGAGTAGATGCATATAATTTGCATATGTATATGAAGTATATAGGAGGCATAATACTGATAAATGTATTAAAGCCACACAAGTACCATCTAAGACAGTTGCTCTTTCTCTGACTTCAAAAGGAAGAACTTAATTCTGAGGTTCATGGTAATAACTTTTGGAAAATCTGCATATGGCTGATTGTAAAATAACTTCCTCTAGGATGCCATGCTAATGATAAATATTGTTTGGTTATAAAACTGGTCCTTGTGTTTTTGGAGACAGCAGATATGCAATTTAGTCATAATTCCTCTGTACAGCACAGGATGTTACCAAAGAGTTTGGAGTGGGAGGAAGGAGGCATGGATTGTTCAGAGTAGACTGGGAACTCTGCTTTCTAAGTAATTCAGATTGTAGGCAGTTACCCTCACTTGGTCTGAGAAGAGGTTGAGTTCTTGTTCCTTGCAAATGGAATGCTTTTATCACATTTCTAGTTAAGTAGGTGCTGAAATGAAGATTAACACAAGCAGGGTGGAAATATACTGTATATGGCACCTCTTCCTCCAGGACAGGAATAGTGCTACAGCAACATGACTAGGTAACTAATACCAGGGTTCGTAGACTATAGGTCAGATGTTGCTGCTCTTTATAGACCAAGGAAAAAATCCACTGAAATCAGTGGGAGAGAATGTTAATGACTGAAGGACACAGATCCATATTTTCTGAGTCAAAAGGGTGATGGGGTATCCTGTCACCCATTATGGGAAGAAAGACGAAACTTTGTTTTGGTTCTAAACTCTACTGATTGAAGAGTCTGGAGAATGTGATGCTGGGACACCTATTAAAGTATATTGCAGAGATATGTTCTTTAAAAAATGAGTAGGATTTGTGGTACCTTTCAAAGGGATAATAAAACAAACTATCAGCGAAAAAAGTCCAAACCATGTACTGCATCTAACTGCTGAAAAATGGTGATTTTTTCACTTCCAATGTGTGTGGGATGACTCATATGGTGATATGGGTTAGAGGCTTTTATTCCAGAGTTCAAAGTGAACAAAGATTATTGTAATTCCCTGAAAGAACTGGAAAAGAATGAGATAGTGTTTTCTTTTTAGCATCCAAGGTGATAGAAATATCAAGACTACATGCTTTATGTCATCTTACAGTTTGTAGAGTGCTAAGTTAAAATAAATATCCATATATAAATATTCTAATTGAAATGTGTATTTGCCAAGATTCTTTAGGACCCATTGCTCTTTTGATCTTTTTATGTTTTCCTTGTTTATGGTGTGGGTGGGGTAGCATAATTAACTCCAGTTTATGGCATGAAAAAATTTTCCTTAAATCTTTCCCTTTGGAGATGAGTTTATAGTTAGTCTGTGTCTTAGATTCACAAATGTATAAAAATGTAGTAACACATTTGGTTCACTTCACAGATTGCATACTGTAATAGGCAAACCCTTACTCTAACAGATATCTATAACAGATTCCCACTAGACAAGGTATAGTAGACCAGTACACCTATAATATGTATGTGTAACAACAGAACAGAAAGAGGGGAAAAGAGCTTCTCACATCAGGTGATTCTGTGCATAGTGTGGAAAATCCTTGAATATCCTTGCTGCCTGGAGAAATGGCACTTTACTGGTGTTCTGTCTTGGCTTACTGGAGTATCTCTGTTAGAAGGCCTGGCATGAGGCAGGGCTTAATGCCTTTTCCAAACTCAAGAGATGAAATGCTCTGATGTTTCACTCCTGCTTTATTTTTATGTATGACATTATGTGGCTTCATAGGAGAAAACAAAGCGCTGAAAACCAAATATTTTTTAAACTTCATCCATGATGTAATAACCCACTTCTTGGGACAAAAGCAAAACAAAACCGCTACCTTAAAAATGCCTTTTCTGATGTGTGAGTGGTGGTATAATCAGAGTATAGGGGTTTTAGAGTCATTTATGTAGTAATTGTCACCGTTCCCATGATGCATTTTTGTCTATAAGATTAGGAAGCAATGGCATTCTTTATGCTTAATGGCACAAACAATTATAGTACTGACTTGGCACTGGTTTGCTGCTTTGGCTGGCTCTGATGCTGCTGGTTTTTAAATTGGCTGCAAAACAGCCTGTGGGACCAATGTATAATCGGTCGTCTGTTGGCGCGTGCTTCTGGACAGTGTTTTTGCTTTGACTCATCTCTGATTGCAGGGAGTTTGCTATTGGATATAGCATATTTGAGAATATGGCTGTATTCAAGTTCCTTATTAGCTTGCAAAGTCCCTTTTATGGTAAAAGTAAATTGTTTCACATGTAACATGAAAATACATACCATCCATATTTATTGCTTCATTGCTTCTTGAGCTTGCTTTCTTAATTTAATAATATAAGCTTACTAATGTTTGAAGTCCAAAATGTGTGACTGAGTTTTGCCAAATAGTGCTTATACTATGCTTAGATATTATGTTGTAGAAACTAAGATTGAGGCAAACTTAACATCCTTGTAGTACCCTTTCATGGATGAAATGACATCAGCCTCTGTTTCTCGAGGAACCTAGTAAGAGCTGAAGCAAGGAAATAG
>JAVHNF010025411.1:10583-26281 GCA_034783455.1 Micropsitta finschii | reverse complement strand
TATTGCGTTAATATGAATTCAATAACTTCGTAATTTATTGCACATTTTAACATGTGTACAATTATGTTTTGCTATTCTGTTTAGTGCATTCTCGAGTCTATGAAGTATATTCTAAACACACTGAAACAAATTTTCTAATTCTATTCCAGTGATGCACTGTTTGTGAATACAATATATAACAAAATCTAAAGAAAGCTTTAAAATCTCTTGGCAGAGACTGCCTCCAGATTCCATATTCAGAGAGATGGAGATTCCAACAGAGAAAAAAGCTGGTTATAACCAGAAGTATGTTAAATTTGAGCTGATTCAATTATTCACTTGAAATAATATTGATTGCTTATGTAATTATTTCTTTTCACTGTGAACAGCTTATGGACTAATGGACTAGTTCGTTATTAATATTTTTTTACTCATAAATATTCATAGAATAATCAGGATAATCTTCAGATTCAGAACGTTCACCAGATGTTCACTCTGACTAGTTTTCATTGTTATTTGTGCTGTGTGATTGGCCACTCAAACCATATGGCACTGTTTCTAATCCCTGAATCAGTCACAAATGCTTAAATCTGGATACTGATGAAAAACAAGTTCATTTCCATTATGAATCTTCAAATGAAAAAATCATGTTGCAAATATCTTCTCTTTTTCATCAGTTGTGAATTCCATTGCATGCAGACATCCAAATAATGATGAATAGAATAATAAATAAATTAATCCCAGGACATTGCTTTTTCTCACAGTTTGCACAGAGCATGGTGTCTTTTCTCACTTGACAAGCTCTAACTTTTCATCAGGGTTTAAACTTTAATGACAGCTATACTGTTTGGAGTTTTGTTGTTATCATAATAACAATCATTATTATTAACATTTGAACTTGTTATTTCTTCAGTTAATTCAATGTATTGATTCAATCAAGGTATTTACATTTCAGAATGTGCTTTCCAATAAATGTTTCTGGCCAAGGCAGACATATTGGCTCTTTTCTTTAAGAAAATAAATACCATTTTAGGAATATTAGGGGGAAAGACATATAAATTGGCACTTTTCTTAAAAAAATCTGCACATAGAAGCACATTTTTTCACAGTTATATAAAAGCCAACTTTACTTGAACATTTCTGAGAAAACTAACACTTTTCTTTAATATTTGGAAATGATTCCTACATAAACCAGCATGTCTTAAACTTCCAGAGTTTGAGACTATTAAAAACATTGTCCACATGGCATATTTCATAATACTAGGCTATTTTATTCAGAACCTTTACATCAGTCATCACCTTGGTATCTGAATGAAGAAAGTTAAAAAAAATATATATATTTTTCCTATTAAAAATGTGACTTCTCAGACATAACAGAATTCTGCTCCAGATAATGAGCAATAACTTGCTCTAGTCTCAGCATCCTTTGTATCTTTAAACATAATCTGAGAGAAAATGGAAAAATCATGTCTACAGTTTAAATTTATAATTTTGCTACCTGCAAAATCACAAATAATTTGGGGGATACAACAGTGAGATCAATTTGAATCACTTTAACCTCATCAGACCCACCAGCAGGGCAATATGCATAGTAAGAATGACACAAGTCACAGTAATCAAATGAGAGCTGTTTCGCTGAGAGACAGTGATAGGTAGGGTCTTCTGGTAAACGATGTGGAAGAGCTGATATGGCTTTCATGGTTGTCCCTTGTTCACGTAAAATTTTGTGAAGCCCAAAATGCAGAAGATCCAATCTGGGCACCAAACAGCACCAAAATCTGGAGTTTGAACAGCTCTTCCACAGGCACTGGGTTTCTGACATTATTCATTCATCGAAAGCTCAGCCTTTTTCTACCATCATGTCAACTTTTCATAACCAAGATGACATTTCATCATGAGAAATATTTCTGAACAGAAATAATAGAAGAGAGTCCTGCTCTTCAGCAGTATTTTCCCCTCTTGAATTAGGGCATTGATGCTAAGCTGTAGTCGTATATATAGCAGGGTAGCATTAGCTACAGTAACTGAAGAGTGCTTCAGGAATTGTCTGCTGTGACTGACAAATCTGAGACCATGCTTTATATGTATAACCTCTAGAAAATAAAGCAGAGTTTCACATCCTTCTGTTTTTTTCAGGATTATTAAGGATATCATGCCACTTTACAAGGTTTTTATTCTATAACCTCTTCTCCATGCTTTTTTCCCAAACATGGATAGGGAGTCTAGATTCCTCACTGACAGTCTTTAATTTGACTTCAAGGATCACAGTCCCATAAGTTAGGCAAACCTGATATAATCTCTACATTCTTCACCATGACCCCTTCTCTCCTCACCTCCAAAAATACATTGCAAACGTCTAGGATCAGACACTTTAATCTGTAAGAGAGGTTCATTATTCTGAGCTTTCAGAAAACTTTCTAGTGTGCCAAGAAGAAGGAAAGAGAAGGGAGGGGAAGAGGACTGGGAAAACAAGAATAAAAATCCTAGTCCTGCACAGATCTTCTCAGGAAGGGTGGAAACAGCTGATGACATTGTTCATTTGGAAGAACTGTTTCTCATAGATCCAAGGACATTTCTCCTGCCACTTCCAATGTTGATTCAACCTGCTCACTTCGCTCTGGAGAGAACCATATCTTTCAGATAAAAATTCACAGTGGTCTTACTGTGCTTTTCACCACTTTTGCAGTACTCCAACCATTTGTTTGTGCTCTCATTCTTCTAGGCCCATTGAGTGCTGTCATAAAACTTTGTTGCATTTAAAATGTATTTTGGATACTTCAAATAGATAAAGAACCTAAGACAGGGCAGTCTAACTTATCTGTCAACAGCATGAAATAAACTTCTTGGTCCCACTAGTAGCTCTTTCCTTGTCTTGCATCTCTTCAAGCCTTTGAGTAGGATATTAATCAAACGCCTCCTGACTGATCACCATCCAACTTCAGCCCTTGTGAAAGCTCAAGTTTTTGTGAAATTGCAGCAGAGGATGAGGCTGGCCTACTTTGCAGAGAACACAGAACAAATGAAGCCAAGAAAATGACTGGTAAAGAAATGTATTGTGATGTAAGAAAAAAATTCCTTTACAGCAAGTAACGTCTATAACTTCATTTCTATTGGAGTTATAGACATATATAGTACAAAAGGGTTGGTTATTAATAGCTTCTATCAACAGCAGTTTTCATGCTGCTACCCTTGTAGTGGCACCAACCATATTCAGGAAAACATTCAGGTCTTTCAACATCAGCCAAGAGGAAGAGCCAGGGAATGCGCATACATATAAAGCTGCAAAATTAAACTAAAGGAGGCAATGGTGCAGGAACCTATTGCACAGGAATACTAGATACCACTACTCTGCTGAAAACCGGCGATGTTTTTTCCTCCAAACCTTGAAGATTCTTGTTCTGGGTTGCCTGCTGGGCTTAAATCATGACAATATCTCATTCTTCAGATAAAACTGGAGAGCTTCTGTATAGGGTCTGAATTTCACATACAGTACTTTCTTTAAACTAAGGGAGTGGAAGGGGTGTATTTTTCGTATTTTATGTGTGTCTCTAAATTCAATTTTAGATGGGAACAGAAAATACTCATAAATAACTGTAATTTGTTTGACTTTTGTTGCATCATAGAAATTTTAGGAATCACTACCTCATCAGTATCTGTTTATATAGATTTTTAAGGCAAGAATCTTAATTAGACCAGGGCAATCTACATTCCAGGTTGAGGGGGGAAGTTGTGATCCTCATCCATTAGATAATTATTTGTATATAAAGACCTCTAAACAACATTTTATTAAATCCTGTTGTTTCTAAAAAGTTATTATTATTATTGAAAAAATTATTAATTGGGTTTACCTTCTTTAAGGCACCATGTCATTGACTTGACACCACAAGACAAATCTACCAACACAGTCACATAAATTTCAGTTCAGCACATAGCTAAAAATGCCTTAAAATCATTTCAGAGGTTTGATTTCAATCATATCCTTTGGGATCCTCAGCTATCATCACACATTTTGATAAATGAAACTAGCAACTGGAACCCAGCCGTTCCATCTATGTTTACACACTTTAAAAAAAAAAAAAAAAGAACAATGAAATCTGAAAGGGGTGGAAATGGAAAAGTAAAACTACATAAATGAGACTGAAGAGAATAATAAAACAAAATCAAGCACATCAGAAAAAAGAAGAGCAGGAGGCCAAGTTTGTTTCTTCAGCTTTGCAAAGGATTATTTCCTGATGCATATCTTCACACAGAAGTGATTCTGAAAAATAAGAATACCCAAGGCAGTCATTCAGTTTGATAAAGTAATATAAAAATCCACCACATGTTGCTTTCTTCACAAGATAAAGAATTTTCTATTTGTTGAAGGTGCAATCCAAAAACAAATAAACCCCAAAAAGTTTCAAACAAAAATAATTATTTCTTGTATCCTGTTGGGTTTTTTTTTGTTTGTTTTTCTGGTTTGGTTTGGGGTTTTTTTTAAGTCAATCTAAACCAAGGTTGTTTACTTATCTCTTCTTCAAGGGTTTTGTTGTTTTGCTGCCAGAATCTTTTCATTTCTACTCTGTAGCCATTCATGATGAAACATTCCATCCTAACACATTAAAGACAGCATATCATAGAAAAGGTATTAGTTGGTCCACACCAACAGCGGCAAAACTGGCCAATCATAACAAGGCACATGAAGATAAAATTCAATCTCCTTCCATCTACATGTTGTCCCTATGGAGCAGGCTCAGGCAGACACAGAGTAGCAATGAAACCCTCAGTGTCCATCAGTCAGGATACAAACCAACCCTGTGCCCAAAGAGTCAGGATTGCTAATCCAGATTCTAGAATTTCTTATGATCCAAGGGAGAAGATATATTCCTCCCATTTGCTTATATTATGCAGGATAAAGCTGTACTGACTGCTCTGGAGTAGTTTCAGTTCAGAATGAAAGCTTATGTTGCATCCAGACCAAGGCAATCACCGCAGTCTCGAAACATATTGTTTCTAAAAATCCAACCAGCAAAAAAACTCACTTCCCTTGATATTTGCAACAGTTCAAAATAAGGTTTCCTTCTTCAAAATAAACTCATGGAATAGCTGTACCCAGCAAGTGCACAAATGCACCAGACATGACCAGGCAGCCTTATACCCACAACATTGCACCTCACACACAACAAGGTTTACTACAGGGCACTGTTATTGTTTTGGTTAAATTACCAAGGTACAATTAGTTTTGTGTCAGTTTGGCAAACTTGATTACGTAGGATATTTAGGCAGGATTTGGAGCTTTGGAGTTTTCTGTTGGATATTTCATACTGTACTGCTATTATTGGCATATTCAGTATTTAGACTTTTTTTACTGACTTCTGCAAAACAGTAAGCCTAAATAATTATTTTTTTGTTCTGGAATTTTATTTCCAGTGAAACCAACCCATGTGCAGTCCATCTGATTAAAAAAAAAATATAACAATAAAGCACTGGGCTTATAAAGGGAAAAAATAATGCTGACAATTTTTCTTCTTTGAGGTCTTCTCTGTCCCATGGAAACTCCTCTTCTTCCCCAAGACTTTTGCATTTCCTCCCCCCCCCAAAAAAAAAAAAGAAAATATTTGGAGTTTTTTATTTTCCTTTGAATTCTTAAAGTACTCTGTGCTTATTAACTGGAAAATTATCCTTAGAAATGGATTGCCTTATCTTCCCCCTTACTTCTCACACTTGTTAGTTACACCATGTAACTAACCCTTGAGAACAAACTCAGTGACTTGAAAACAGAGCAGGGATCAAGGTCTAGCCCCAGTCCATTGCAGTCTGTGGGCTTTAGCCTTGTTGAACCCCAAATTACTACAAAATCAGTCATTAGCGACTGTATAAGCAAAAGTCAGACCTCTCATGTCAGGAATCACTCTGCTGAAACAGCGACTGCTAACCACGATGTCTGGAACAGAGTCAGTGATTTTAGGAAAGCTTGGGACACAACAAAGATGTTTCTTTTCCAGACACCGGACAATCCAAACTGCTAGAATGAAGGAGTCCTGTGGTTTCATGTTACATGCTTGTAATTAGAGTGCAGATTGATAATTACTTCACGATTGTCCTTCAAATCCTTCCTTAAGCTGTCTTTTGCCAACACAAGACAGAAAAAAAGTGGCAATGCTATTATGACTGCTTATAAAGCTAAGGTACATCTTTGCATTCCTGCTCAGTCTGTATCCCTCTATTGACTCATACTCAGAAGTTGTTTATTCTATATTCATAAAGTGTTTACTAAAATGAGATGGAGACCCATGACTGGCTGTCCTGAGCGTCACAACAAGATGAAGACAAGTCAGCATCAGGCTTCCCAGGTTCAAAAGGATTATAAGCTGAAACTTCTACATTTATCTTGAGAGATAACCAATCTTACAAAGTAAGACAGTTTATGTTCTTGTTGAACACATGGAGTGCATGATCCACTGTACTGGTTTTGATTCATTCAGTGAACATTATCTCAAATGTGTGATACAATATCATCATCCATGTCAGGGCTGCCTGCGTTAGCAGATTCTGCTGTCCATAGGCATAGGTTCCCCTTTTTTGCTACTATTACCACATCCATGATGAAAGGAGATAGTCAGCATACCTCAGGTGGTTGACAACTGGAACAAGCTGTTCATGGCAGGGGGGTTGGAACTTGATGATCTTAAGGTCCTTTCCAAACCTAGCTATTCTATGAATCTATGATTCTAAGATAATGGCAGAGTCTGTGGAATAAGACCTGCGTCTTCATGTGGGCAGCACAAGTAACCCCTAAAACCTCCAGGTAGAGCACCACCATTTTCACTGTCAGCAGCATTTTACCCACATCAGGAGAAGGAAGAGCCAAAACTCAGGTTTTGCCCATAAAATTAGCAAAAATTGAGGAGGACTTGCTGAAGCAAAGGATCTAGCACCCAAACAATGTTAAGGAGGCTCAAGAGATGAGCTTCTATTATTTTTGTGAACAGGAGAAAGCTTATCAGTAACCTTATTATGATTAGGAAAGCCTACTCTATGCTGCTGATAGTCATCCTGAGCTTGTTCTTCATACTCAATGTAAGAGACCTAGTGCTGCTTGATACATCATTATCAGCCCTTCCTGGTGGAAAGCAGTGTAAGCAATGGCTGATGACAGGGATGCTTCTCTTTGTTACCTTGTGCTTCTCTAACAAGCACACTGCTCTCAGAAACTACTTTTTTTCAGTCTCCACGGTTTTCTTCTCCCTGGGAGGTGAGGATCTGTGACTAGCCAGGACCTATTGCGGTCAGTAGAACGCCATGTTCCAGAGGTCCAGATCAGCATAACGCAGTGAAAAACAGCCCAGAGTCTGGGAAGGGTCTTTTTCTTTCAGTGCTGGCTTTTAGTTCTGTTCAATTCTTTTCTGGAAACCACGGTCCCTAGTATATTTTTATGTCCCAGGGAAAACCAATCCAGTGTGTTCCTGAAATAACTCCAGTTCTGTTATGGCAAGGCAAGAAGTCAGGGATTTGTTTTTCTTTCTCTCCTGGTTTGGTGTTGAGTGCTTTTTATGAGACATGCAGGTGGCAAACATCAAATTAAAATACAATCAGTCTCAACACTATATTGACAGTGAAGACAGTATTTTCTTTCATACTCATTTAAAAAGTGCTTATGTCTGCAGCAATATATGTCTGTCACCTCACTGCATGCAGAGCTGCATGCACTGCCTTTAAAAATGTACAGGGAATGGAATAAAACACTTGTAATCAAATTTAGTTTCTTCCAAAACAGAAAAAAATGACATAGAAACAGATACAGTTATGCGCATTCAGATGCAGATGTATGTAATTAAACACTAAAAGAATATTTTAATGAAAAAAAAAAAAGTTATGGTTGAATGCAACAACAAAGATTTGGAAAACACTGGAGGGTACTCAAGATGTCTTGGAAATGATATCAGTATCTATACCTGAACTACTCTGTGATAATGTAGTCCATTTTTGAAAATCTCTAGCTTTGCCTCCTATTCTTGTATTGAAAGCTTGAAATTTGGCAGATAAACTGAACTAACACTGGGCAGGAATGATATGCCCAAGAAAAGCTGCCCATATCTGGCTACGGCTCTGAAGACAAAAAAAGGCAAATGCAAATACTCGATAGTGTTTGGCAGCAAAACTATCCCAAAATGTATTTCACTGAGCATGCTCCATAGTGGATTGATGGGGCTTGGTCAGGACTTTACATGTAATTGCTCTTACCTCTTGCTAGACTCCACCATGGGGACAGACACATGGAATGACCAGAGGGAGCTGTTCCCTCCTGTTTTCTCTCTGGACACTTATTTTGCCTTTATCATGCCATTCAGATTTGTTCACAAAAATTAAAAGAACCAAATAACCTGAGCCCTCTTCTATCTTTCCAAAGCTTTAGCTTTCCAGCAAGTAGAAGAAACTACTATTTGACTATATTCTAGTATGGTTTCAGGTAACCTAAGCCCAAATTAGAACAGATACTACCTCCCACAACCCATTCATCTAACAGAAATTTTATTTGGTTAATGACTCACAGTAAACCTCTCCTTATTTAATAAATACATTCCTGAAGAAGAATATCATTTTGCACTCCTTGAAACACAAAACAGTGCTCCTCGGGAGGTTTTGTCCATGGCAGAAAAGACTAAAAACTGTTATGCTGTTTTGGGTCCTTCAGAATTTGACTTTAGTAATAGAAAGAATGAGGAGATAACTTGCACTAATTACTTTGGCTTTAATTTATATACTCTTTTTCTAATGGGAAGGTGGTGTTGTCAGGTTCTTTTTTTATGCTAGCTAAATGAAAGTTTGCACTGTGCAAACAGTAAAGTTACATATTTGCTTTACTTCTTGAAACAGCAGGGGAATTTTTTATTTCTTGAAGATGGCAGCCAAGCTGCAAAATGGTGCTTCCTAAGAGCTGAGCTGCAGCTGAACACCAGAACTCTGTTATAGTTAAGGAAGGCTGCGACTGAAATTGGAACAAATATATTAGAAAGAGGGGGTTTGAACTTTCTTAATGAGAACAACTGCCTGGAAAGATTATTCATTTTATTTAATATTAAAAAATCTTTAATTTTTCAAGATTCTATGGCAATTTTAAATTCATCCAGGACAGATGGAATATTATTTGATAAGGGCACAAAGGGAAATGTACAACAAGATACTTCTTACAAGCTGGTTCCCAGCCATTTTTCCTGGAAAAGATGAGTCAGTTATTTCACATTAAAGGCAGAGCAAGGTATGCACAGGTGTTATAGAGCAAATAACACACACTGAAATCCCATGTTGCTATACCCCAGGGTAACACTCCCACGTTCCCACAACTCACACATGCCTCCTCTTGAGCTGTATGGATTACTGCAGCTCAGGGGAAAACCCAGAAGAGCACTAACTGACAAGAGACAAATTTCTGTCACTTCCTCCAGCATTGCAGCACATAGGAACCCATTTGTTTTCCTTGCCCCAGGTATTTCCTTAAACCAGCTCCCCTAGACGACAGACAGTACTCCAAATGGCAACACTAAAGAATAAGCATTTCCCTTTACCAACTGATGAACACATCTGCATGGGAAGTTAACAACTAAACCAGAATAATAGTATCATACTGCATTAAACCAGAAGTACCTCCATTCCTGGTTTTCTTAAGACACCGCCAACCACACCTGGCCAGTATTTATTAGCTAATGAGAGATTAGCCAGAGCAGCTTCACCTGGTTTCCAAAGTGAAATTGATTGTCCTAATTATTTATTTAGCCAAATACTAAATGTCAATATTTATGAGTGACACAAAAGCAATGCAGACCTCCTTTTAAATAAATTTGAGAAACACCAATATAGAGTAGTTACATCATGTAGAAATAACCTGCTTAACCTTTACTGATATTTCCCAAACCTCTTCCCCAGTGTAGTTTGTACAGAAAAAGGCAAATAGGCAGACGTGTAGAACAGCATACTTTTCCAGTATATGTAAGTAATATAATGTAAAATACCAATTTAAACTGAACAAAATAGTGTAGTCCATATGAGTTCGTGTAGTCCATATGAGTTCATGTAGTCATATGAGCTCATGAGCTATTATATTTCATATAATAAGTTAATTTCAGACCCAAATGAAATCTTGGTTGCTGTTTCTGTATCTCTTCTGCACATTCAGTAGGATATATGATGAAATGGGGACAAAGGATTAAACAACAGCTAAATTTGGTGCCTGCAGACCCCCAGTCCATAGGCACACTGATGTTCAACAGGCATTGACTGTAAACAAAATAACCAAGATGTGTGTCTGTGGTAGAAATTATCTCAATTACTTTTGAATCCTGAAAACTGTTACAATGTGTTCATGATTCTGGAAATGTTGCTGAAACTGATATTGTTATAAAAAATTTAGTAGAACAGAATGGTAACGGCTCTTTTATGTTTAAACCTTTTCAATAGTTGCTGATTATTCTTAACGTACTTGATAAATTTTTCACCACCTCTTCCAATACATGAACTGAGGACCATCAGCTGAGAGGAGAAAGGGACAGGCTGAAGATAAATAAAAGCCAACATTTATTTTCACAACAGGTGATTCACCTGAAGAAGTCCCTTCTACAATATGTTGAGTGCAAGCACATGTGAGCTCAGCCATGCTGGACAAGGCCAAGGGTCTATATGGTGCAGTACTCTGTCTCCAGCAGGGTCTCTAGTCTGAAAAAAGAGTCAGACCCAATATGGTTATTCTTACCTTCTTACACAACCCTCCTCTGCTGGCCTGAGTCCTTTTATGTGAATACTTTCATTGGAAATATCTCCAGAGACTTTAGTATGAGCTCTGGTAACCCAAGTCATCACAAATCACCCAAGTATTTTTATTACATACAGAAACTTCAACTAAGTAATTTCCTTCTTCAAGAAATTAAATGTAAGAAAGATGCATGCAGAAAGTGGGAAAAAGCTTGGAGCCATTGATAAACAAAAGCAAAAAAAAAAAACAGATCACAGAAAAGATCAGATCATAACACCCTCTATACCTTTAGCTACTTAAGAGCTGGAAAATAAAGACATTGGACATAAAGATCCCAGACAATGTGCTGAAGAGAAGGCCAGGAGATAAAATGGCCCATCAACTTTGGGTGCTGAGAAGATGGAAATGCATCAGTCAGGCAGCGAAGCCAAAGGGATTTGCTGCACAGTCTCAGAGTGGAAGAATCATAAAACAGAAAAACAAAATAAAAAAGAGAGAACATCTCAACACAACCAGTGCTTCCTGGAGAGCAGCTCTGCCTTAACCTGCTTGAGAAGGCCTGAAACTGCTACTTTGCTCTTCAGTGCTATTAAAGTTTGCCCTGTGAAACAGTTATTGCTTGACCACTTGCAATAAACAGTTGCAAACATTATGACCACAGGCATATCAGATTTCGGAAACCAAGGTCAAACCCTTTCTCACCCTGGATTACATACCCAAGACTTGTTATCATTCTCCAGCCACAGCCAACACAACAGATTTTTTAATGTTTGTCTGATTTAAACTATGCTCAATCCTTCAGTCCATAGAGAGGTTGGGAGAGGAGTATTCCAGATACTATGGTTTAGATCCTATTGAACCGATCAAAAAACCCTCTCATTTATTTTTTTGGACATGGCTTCAAACCTTGGCTATGTTAAATCAGTGAAAACACTGCTGTTGGCCTGAAAGGTTAGCAGCTATGAATATACCGTTCAAAACTGGGGTTGGGGAAAAAGGCTGTAAAATACAGACAGCAGACAGCTTTGAAGTATAACCTGGCCTGGACCTAGAAAAAATGAGTGTGTGTTTCCCAACCTTATAGGGTCCATGAGACCACAGTTCACCAAGGTGCTTACACCTTGCTCCATACGGCATCACAGAGAAGGATCCCAACCCTCCTCGCAGCCCCTGGCTCTCTCTTGCACCTCCTGTACCATCTCTCACCCAGCCTGCACCAATGCCACTATCCCAAAGGTATGACACTCATTCAGGGGAAAGGGTACAAGATTTTGCTACCCACATCCCTCTGGTAAATCAGTATATATCCCTTTAGCCTTCTTCCTGGAAACAATTGCCCAGGAATCACATCAAACCACTGAAATTTCCGTTTCTTCCTTCACCTTCCTATAATAACTGACGAAACAAAAACAAACCCAAACCAAAAACATTGAGGCAAATGCCCATAAGGGAAAATGTCACACTAAACGGTTAAATTTAAACAAAATTTTGGGTGCCTAAGAACAGGACCTCATAAGAGGGAGTACTAAGAAGCCTCAGAAACTACTGAAGTGTGTCCAGGTTTGAGCTGCACTGGGAAAGACATTTTGAATTTCCAGTACTATGCAATGGCTTCTTGAAGCAAAAGAAGACAGTAATGTCTGCACATGAAAGTGTTCTATCAGGATAAGCTCCATTTGACAGAGGGCAGCCATGAAACACCTGAGCTTGCCAGAAAATTGGTGACTTAACCAGAGCCATATTCAAAGACTCTTCTAGGAGACAAGAGGAATATCGGCTGCATCAGAGACCTTGGCTTGGATCAGGCGTTTATTGACCACACATTGAAATCTCCTGCTGAGACTTACAGAGGCTGCTGAATTGATTCATTGCTGGCTAACAGGAATATTGTAGTCTTCAGTCCCACAACATCTTTCAGCACTCCTGAGTTGTGTGATTGGTGGGATTTTGGCATAATTTGGGAGTAATTGGGATCTGGGCAAAGATCTGAGCAGTTTTCACACCTGCAAAGTGTTGTCAATGATGGCTTTTCTCCATTTCTTTTTTATCTTCAAACACACACACACAGAAAGAGTACTGTCTTTGTTTCACCTGGGTGTCTTTTATGCTATTATCTGCACTTTAAAACATATTCAAGTGAAGCAAGGAATGCAAAGCCTACATAAAAGATGTATCCTGTAGAATACATCTTCTGTGTAACGGGTGCATCCAGACTGCATAAAATATCTTCTACCATCAAGCTTTTTCAGTGTCAGAAATTTTAAAAGGCATCTGTGTGACAGAAGAATAACAAATACAGCCCATTTTATTATGTAGCAAAAATAACAAATTCTAGATGCACATAAGTCAGTAGCAAGGAGGGCATTTTTTTAAGAATGTTTTCACCTTAAAAAGATCAGGATAAAGTTATTTAATGAATCAACTTAATACCGCTTTGTGATCAATCTCAGGTAAGGAAAAACATTTTCTTCTCAGCAATTACTGATAAATATGCATTTTGGCACCCAGTTTTGCAACTACCCATCCCACCTAGACAGCTTTGCCATTCTGATGGTGGAAAGGGTTTGTTTTGCCATGGAAATGTCTCTTGCTTGCTCCAGACCTGAGTCAGAGGTTGAACTCTGAAACAGTTTGAGCAGCTGAATTCCTGGGACATCAGAAAGAAATGAAGATGCAAAGGACTCAGAAACACACCATGTTCCTCCTTGGTTATGATTTGCTCAGATCTGTCAGGCATGAAGCCAAGTTCAGTGCACAAATTACTCCTCCAACGTGACCAGTTGTGCCCCTGAGGTCGCAGATGCACTACAGGCTAAGTTTGCTTGCAGCCCTGTGCTTCAATATTTTTTTTCCCAGATCTGGAATGCCATAACTTACCTCCGCAGAAGAAGGGACCAAGGATGGAGGGGGAGAGGTGTGCTGGGGTGCCACAACCAAAGCCCATGCTGAAAGGACAGCTTTAGCAAGCATTGCACCCAGAGGGAAAAGCTGGGGCTGCTTGTTGGTGCTGTCACCCCCTGCCAGAGCCAGAGCTGGGGTGGGTGGTGAGACAGCAAACACTGCCTTGAAGCATTTTAATTTGCTGTCAGGGAGCAACAGGCCAGCTGCTGCTGAGGATAGAACATCATCCGCTGCTTGGAAAGAATGAACGTGCAGTAAGACGCGAGCTCTGGATGCAAACCTGTGGTACCTGACCTCATGCCAAAGCACAGCCTGGGCTCCATCGGATATAGGCATGTCTGTGTGGACAGAATGATGACTGGTGAGCCGCTGGCTGCAGTCAGTGCAGCAGTCCCTATGGCCCTGTGTTTTCCTAGCTAATATTTAGTTGAGAGTCCTCCAAGGAAAACCCATGGGACACTGGTGCTGGTGATTCAATAAGTGTCATTCTTCCCTCTGACTCAGTGTACAACCATTTCCCATAAATGGGGTTAACAAGTACTCGACGGATGGAGAGAGTTGGCTTTTAGGTCAGACATGAAAAACAGAAGTCCTGAACAGTAGTGTGAAAAACATTTGTAATTACAGCAAAGTAAAGGGATTTTCCTAGTTCAGTATAAACAAATAGGTTCACTTCTGCACATTTTGCTAAATGCAGTATCAGACCCATTTTCCATTGAGATCATGCCAGCTTTAGAGCAAAAGTAGTCCTGGTTTAGGGTGAAAATTACTTTTTTATTATGTACGAACAAGGCGATATTTTTGTCTGGGTTTTGTCCTGCTATGAGGGATGTGAGGTCAGGCGGTGAAGAAGAGCCATGACACCCAGCACATAAAGGAAGCGGTGGTGAAGGAAGACCACCACAGTGGGGTTGCATCGCTCAGGGTGCCTTAGCCTGAGCTTTACCAGGCAGATGTTTGAAATGATGCCTTGATACATGCCACCAGAGCCTCTAGCTGCTGCAAGCTGAGCAGTGTGCCGAGGTGCCTGGAAAGCAGGATGTGCACAGACACACCAGCTGCCCCATCAGAGCCGCGCTTCCCTAGCAATAAGCAAATCTAACATGCAGCCCTGCAGCTCCACTCTTCTTACAAATGCAGATTACTAAAAAAATAATACAAAATAAACAAAAAAACATATAGACATAAGGCAGAGTTTAGTAAAAAAAGAAAAACAAAGTAGTAACAGGGTGCATCTAATCAGAATGTTATAGTGAAGACATCTCATAAAAAACAAGTTAAAGGCAGGTACAAGCCACACGGTGCAGTGCTGGCCAAGACTCAGGCACTCACATGGGACATGTGGAAGTGTCTGGGTGGTACAAGGTGTCATGGGGAGGTGGGCTATTGGCCATAAGCAGAGGAGGATCTCTCCTTTAAGGAGGTTAATCACAGCAGCAGTCATTGCTGTCAGGGGAGACAGACAAGGGCACTCCCCACACATGCTCAGACCAAATATCTGCAGGAGCTTATTGCTGTAACCCCCATGCTCCTCACCCTTCTCTTCTGTTTCTCTGCTCTTACCATATGAAATTTCAGTATGAGCTCTTCAGAAACAGAGCTC
This sequence comes from Micropsitta finschii, assembly GCA_034783455.1. Taxonomy (NCBI): domain Eukaryota; kingdom Metazoa; phylum Chordata; class Aves; order Psittaciformes; family Psittacidae; genus Micropsitta; species Micropsitta finschii. The sequence goes on along the minus strand of JAVHNF010025411.1, from coordinate 11,072 downwards.
ACCATTTCAGTTTTATTGCCATGTGTGGCTATGGCTGTTACTGTATGTTTAAGGATCCTTAAATATGCAATGATAAAAAAATGGACAGCTAATACATATATACCAGAAGTCAGAATTTGTCCCAATCCCATATGACAGATGAAGGACCTGGTGCTCCAAGAGAAGGGCTGCTGTGGCATTACTCAACTCACTCTGCACCACAGACATAGTAATACTCAATATTACAAGGTAATACTCTGTGCGATCTGCTAGCAGGTTACACAAACACAACTGTTACCCACTATCCAACTTCGTGGACTTCACATAGCATAGAAACAATGGCCCTGGAGAGGTGCAAAAACTCTCCAGCCACATGTATTTCCAGGCAAAATCAGTGCAGGCACTCAGCACCTCTGGAAATCCAGTACTTCACTTTCTCCTTGCAGCCTGAAAAGCACTGCAAGTTTGACTTAGGAACATGATGATGCCCTGGTTGGGGGTGTGGAGGAC